>SJYT01085103.1:103111-296518 GCA_006410635.1 Cephalophus harveyi | reverse complement strand
AGCAAGCATGATCTGGGCTCCATCACGATCTGGAAGGCCCTATTCCATGCTCATCCACATGTGTCCTTGCCCCTTGATTGATGACACATCACCCCTCAGGTTTTTGTCATCTCCTCCAGATGCCAAAATCTCCTCATCTCATGACTTTGCTCATCTCTCCCTTAGTCCTCCAAGGCCAGGTCCTACTCACCTTCCAAGTGTCAGTTCAGATGTCACTTCCTCAAAATACTGTCCCCTTATCCCACCAGCCAGTCAAAGCTTTGTTCTTCTGTCCTGATCTTCCATTATCTCCATTATTATCTCCATTGAAGACACAATCATAATCTGAATATCTGTCTTTACTGGATGGACATTTGTTTACTGGGGCCCTGCTGCCCCAGACTGGAACAAGGCCAGACCCAGAGCTCACGGCTTGTTCCTGTTTCAAGGTGCAGCCTGTGTGCATGTGTGTGCGTGTGTGTACATGCGAGTCTGTGTGAGAAGACTGGGAATCAGTGACAGTCAGTAGTGAGGGAGGTGGCCTGGCAAAGGATATTGCTAACAGACTGTTTAGGGGACCTATGTGGACATCACAGGGGATAGAGACTTAGAATCAGGAAACTGGTGTAGGTTTGTCAAGTGGTGAAGAAGAGCCAGGCTGGGACAGCAGGGGGATGTGCCCAGAAAGGGCGTGCTTCATCTGTGATGAAGGCAGCAGTGTTGGTCAAGGGTAAGTGTCCCAGACACAAAAGAAATGGGAAGATGGGCATGCAAAAAGTGGAAGCATATGAGTTAAAGGACTTTTAAAAATCATGTTGCTGTGCTGTGCTCATTCACATCTGACTCTTTGTGACCCTATGGAATGTAGCCTGCCAGGCTCCTCTGTCCTTGGGATTTTCCAGGCAAGAGTACTGGAGTGAGTTGCCATTTCCTCCTCCAGGGGGTCTTCCCAATCCAGGGATTGAACCTGCATTTCCTGCATTGCAGGCAGATTCTTTACCACTGAGGCACTGGGAAAGCCCTTAAAAATCATGCTAAGCTTAAATTTTCTCGGAAGTTTAGAAACATTTTCAATGTCACTTGCAATTTTCCTGTTACGCCGAATTTTAAAGAAACTTTCACTTTGTAACTTATGAAATGAAGACTCGTGGCCAAGACCAGTGAAGACACATGGCCAAGAGAAGTCAGAATGACTGGTCAGAAGGGTTTCCTGTGGAGATGCAATGTGATCACACCTTCCAGTACTGGAGGGCCGAGAAATGTAAGGGGTACCTGACTTGCCCTTTGTTTTCTCCAGGTTGAAGACCACGATCGAGGAAGGCAGCCTTGGAGATGCCTTTGGCTAAGAGGAGGAACCAAGTCAGTGTTCCAGGTCAACATGAGTTCCTGGTTCTAGAGAAGTCTGGAGGAGAAGTTGTTCCAACACTGATTCTCTAGACTGATGGATTGTGCTTTATCCATGAAAATTCAGGGAGGAAAATCACTGATGAGTGAAGATAGGGAATCTACATCATGAATGCAATACTAAAAGGGAACTGAAAAAGACATTTCCAGAGTTTAGAAAGCAAGCTTTGTGTGTGTGTGTGTGTGTGTGTGTGTGTGTGTGTGTGTGTGTGTGAGTATACAACTTACCAGGGAAGTTCTAGGGATGGACTGAAATAACTGTAAACCTACATGCTAATGGGGTGGTTACAATGATAGTCTCTGTGATTTTATTACTTGATGCAGTCATGGGAAATGAATCAAGATAATCAAAATTACAAGGCTTTACATTCAGTAAATGCTCAAATGAATTCAAGTATGGTAAATGCTTTATATACAGTAAATGCTCAAGTGAATTTATGTACAGTAATGCTTGCTGAATTGAAATGCATTGACTTATTTCATCCTACAGATCAGGAAACTGAGAAGGAGGCATCTACAACTTAAAGAGATGGGCTATCATCCTGGATACAGCTGTCCTGGCTCATGACCCCAGCAAAGCACTCAGTTCTCTGTCTCCTTCTTTCTTGTTTACTTTGGGAGAAGATTGAGATTCTCTAGGAAAAGACTAATTTCAAATTCAAGGTGCTATCATTGCTGCTTATTGTTCTTATTATTGTTGTTGCCCTGTCTTAAATATAAGAAAGGTTTTCAGCCAGAATGACATCTTCCTTACCAAGGAGAAAGAAGGCAGTGTGCAGACATAGCTCTGAGAGATGGTGGAGAAGGAGGAAAAAGGGAGGTGGGTACAGCCAGCTGATGCTACAGGGGGGCTGTAATTTGAAAGAACACATCTGCGTCAATATTGAATGTCTCTTTTACTTTAACATTATATTCTGTTGCTTTTGCTACAAGTTAAGAATGTTGCCTATAGTCTGAAATATACAGGAAAGTCCATTCTCAAAACTCTGACCTTTAAAGATGCAAAACTTTTCCATTCATATAGAGATAAAAAGTTGCAAAACAGAGTATCACGTTTCCTCTTGCAGGAGGTTGATAGGAACTTTGTGATCTGACCTACAAGGACAACTACAAGAGCAAAGGATTACTACATCAAGAAGTTTGCAAGGATCAGCCACACTTCTCATTTTAGTATAAAAGAAACCTGAATTCTAACTCAGGTAAGATGTTTCTTTGGGACACAAGTCCACCATCTTCTCAATCTGACTTTAAAGAAACTTTCACTTTGTAACTTATGAAATGAAGACTCGTGGCCAAGACCAGTGAAGACACATGGCCAAGAGAAGGAACCAGGGAGGACTGTACAGCCGCAGACAGTGCTCGGCCAAAGTCAGGGGCAGACCCTGGCTGCTCAGCACTGCTGGCTCACAGGCCGCACGTTCTTCTCCCAGGCTGTGTGTCTGTGACTTCCTCTTTCTCTGAGCCCTTTGAACACACAGATGGCCTGTCCTTGGTGTCAGAGTGCAGCAGAAGTCCCTCCAGGGAAGCACCCACTTCACACCACTGAAAAGGCCCCTTGTCCACAGGCACACCTGGGTCTGAGTACTGTCTCTGTTTATTATCTGGATGGTCTCAATGTTAATCTTTCCAGTTCTCAGCCCTGAATTCCATCATTCAGCTTGGTCACGTATTCACTCATGAACCATTATGTACTGAGTTCCATCTGTGGGCCAGGCGCTGCGCACAGGGCTGAGCACATAGCTGCAAGCAGGATGGGCAAAGTGCCTGCTCTTATAGGGTTTGCACTTCCTGTAGGGAGATACACATTGAGTACATTTCCAAGTATATAACTTTTCAGCCCCAATGGGAGGGGTAAAAAATGGCTGCTCCTCTAACGCCTCAGTAGCACCTCCATGCTCTTGCCTCCAGGAAGGGATGTTTGGTGGCAAAGGGAGGGTTACTTTTTAATCAGGGGAGCAACTGTCTAAGTTAACACACAACTGAAACATTGACCTTTTCCTGCAAAAAGTTGGAGAAGCTACAATACCCCTCACCCTCTGGAAGTGAGGAGGAAGCAGGTGTCCCTAGATGGCTCTCCCTGCTTGACAGGAGCTGAAAGGAAGATCCAGTGCAACTATGCAGCTGGGGCAGCGAAAGGAAGCCTCTGTCCAATAGACCATGATAACCACGGTGCCTGTCTGATCCTGCATGTGACCCACCCCGTGTGTTGGTGTGGAGTGGAGGTGGGGGTGGATACAGGAGAGGTCTTGAGGATAAGAGGCAAGAAATGAAGATGACCCTGGTGGGGCAGAACCCGGAGATTTCCTCCAGCCCATCTGACTAAGAGTCCCACCAAGCCATCAGGGAGGGATTGAAAGTAGTATATCTGTGTACTCTTTGCAACTTTGGCATGCATAATTTATACTTAAGATACTAGTTGAATAAATGATGCATATTTCATTTCATAGTGTGGTACAGCTATTTCCAATAAGCCTTTCTTGTTTACATATTATAGTGAATGAAATGCAAAACATACATCTAACAAAGACTCGGAATGTATCAAGAAGTCTTCAAATTCAGTTACAAGAATACAAATTATCCTATTTCTTTTAAAGTGATTAAAAGACTTACCAAGTAAAATATAAAGATGACAAAACAGTACATGAAAAGGCACTCAATATCATTATCATTAGGGAAATGCAAATCAAAACCATAATGATAATTCACTGCACATCTATGAGAGCAGCTAAATCAGAAAAATGGGTCATATCAAGTGTCACAAGGGCGTGAAGAGACCAGAACACTCCTATGTTGCTTTGGAAAATCGCCTGATAGTTTCCTAACAGTTAACTGTATGAGTCCTTCAAGATCCACCACTTCACTCCTAGGAATTCACTGGAGAGGAGTAAAAGCACGTGTCCATATAGAGACTTAAACCAAATTCAGACAGCTGCATTGAAGTAGCCTCAAACTGGAAACAACACAAACATCCTGCAACAGATGAATGAGTGAGTGAATTATGTTGTTTCCATATAGTGGAAACTATGCAGAAATCAAAGGAATAAACTATGTAAGCAGTGATGTGAGTGAATCTCAGGGTATTAAGAAGCCAGATGAAAGGAATGCCTACTGCAGGATTTCATTTCTGTTAAGTTCTGGAAAATCCAAATGTACAGTGACAGAAAATTGATCAATGATGGCCTGAGGGTGCTATGCAGGGGAGTACAGGAAGGAAGGTTGCAAAGGGTACAAGGGAACCCAGACATATTCATCCCCTTGATGGCAATGAGGTTCACATGTGCACACAAAGGTCAAAATTTGCCCCATTGTACACTTTAAGGATGTGCAGATTATTTTATGTTAGTTATTCATCAATGAAGCTATTAAAAAACATGTATAAATTCCAAGGTGGGGAGTAGTACTAGAATGGAATAAAGTACTTTGTTTGTCTTTAAGGTTCTGATAGCCAGAGTGGGCAGGTATCCAGGGAAGTGAACCTGTAGCCTGATGTCTGGGTAGTCCCGTCTCTTCTGGCGGTGCCCCCAGCTCCCCAGGACCCTTGTATGTTACCACCAACCATCTCACACTTGGATTTCCATGTATGACATAGCTCTGACTCCCTGTCCACACCAAGTGAGCAGGGTTGGAGCCTCCGATACTCTGTCTTATGGACGTGGGTCTTGCCTTTTTAGTTCCATTATCATGAAGAGTCCCAGGTGAGATGCAGTTGTACAAGCAGGAGAATAATGAATTCAGACAAAAGTGTGAGAATAAGAAGCAGTGGGAATCCAACTCTTGCAGGATATTTCCATAAACATTCTATGTCCATATGGTGACATGTGTCTAGAACAGGCACCAGAATCCTTAAACTGATGTAGGCTTTTTCACTGAAGGAAGTGGATGAAAAGGAAAGAGCTGGTGAAAGGAGGGCTCTGCTGTTGGGTGTTTCTGCAAGGCAGGAGGTCTAGGCCGCCTCTTTCCTGCACCTTAGCTCTTCTACCTACAAAACAGACATAACATCTCACAGGAGTGTTGTAGGATCAAATAGACAGTGAATAAGATTTTTTTTTTCTTTTAAAATAGTTTAACCATTCTTTACAAATATTAGTTATTTCCAAGTACTGCCATAGCTAAGTACTGCAGACCAGGGCTTCAACAGACATTTATCTTCTCATGCAGTTCTGGAGGCTGGAAGTCCAGGGCCAAGGTGTCAGCAGTGTATTTCCTCCAAGGCCTCTCTCCTTGGCTATATGATGATCATCATCTCCCTGTGTCCTCCTGTTGGTCCTTCATCCCTCTGTGCTTGTCTGTGTCCTTGTCTTTTCTTCTTATAAGGACATAAGTTGTATTGGATTAAGGGGTCGCACAGAGTTGGACACAACTGAAGTGACTTAGCAGCAGCAGCAATGACCTCATTTAGCTCAATTACCTCTTTAAAAGCCCTACAGTCAAATATTTGGAGGGCCTGAGGTTAGAACTTCAACAAATAAATTTGTGGTGGACACAATTTAACCTATAACAGGGAGATAGGCAGGGGTGATGGGTGTCTAATGAGAACTCTTTTTTCAAGTCAGAAATAATATTGGAAAATGCACAGTATTGAATTCAGCAGAACAAGTACAATAGCCTAAGGTGATGAGCATCCGTGATGAAGAGTCTGTCACTATGTACCACTCACTGGTTTCTGTTTCTGTTTGGTCTCTCTGTCCCTGTCTGTGAGAGCCTCTAAATCAATCGTGGAGTCAGATGTGAGTCTGGGACTCCATCTCCAAGAACACAGTGCCGTGTTGCCCATCAGCCCCTCCCTTCCCTGAGAAGGGGTCGGAGAGGGCTGTGGGTGAAGTGACACTGAGGTGGGGGATCCAGGTGCAGGGCTGTGAGCCCTATCTTGTGCATATTTGTGTGATGAAAGCCAGGGAGTGATGTTAGGACACTTTTAGCTGCAAGGGGCAATGAGGGATTTAGAATGGGTTACTGCAGTGTGGCCTTGGTTCAATAAAACAATGCAGTTAAAACAACAGTTATCCATTGCCTTTGCTGCAATCTAACCCAGCACTTGCAAAGGAGACAGGATGGGAACTAAACCAGGGCTGGCCCAGGGAGCCCTCTTAGGCAGGTGTTCCTGATAAGGCCTCATGTGTAAAAGGACCCTTCAAGGGTCTCCTGGAGGGATCGGGGTCAGTGAGGGTTTCCTGGGGCCTGTCTGCTGAGAGTGTTTCCTTTGATCTCAGAGCAAATGAAATTGAGGCCCCTGAGCCCTGGTCAGTGGAACGGCAGAGGCACACCTGGAAACGTGGGATACAGCTTCATCCCAAGTTGCTCACAGGGATCTGCCCCCAGGGAAGGAACACAGGAGAGCGGGTACCCAAGGGTCAGTTCAGATATGTGACCAAGGCAGGGCCAACAGCACAGGCCACATGGGTGCAGATGGGAGAGTCAGGAGGGACACTGACTTCCTCTAGGCACATCCTTTCCCATCAGTGATTGCTTTCCAGGCTTGTTGCCAGGGTCCTCGAGACAGGGCTGCAGGCCTCAAGATCCCAGTGAACTGCTCCTGGCTTTCACCATCCAATTTTTGCTGGCATATCACACAGTGCGCCTTTTCCCAAATCTTTACACTAGTACCAAGGTATATAGCCTTTGATGTTTGTGTAGAAGGCTGTGTCTGTTTTGTTGTTGTTGTTTGTTTGTGTTAATTTTTGTGTTAAAAACACAAACAAAAACAGCTGAGCTACCATGGAAAGCACATCATACAAAATGCTGGGCTGGATGAAGCACAAACAGGAGTCAATGTTGCTGGGAGAAATGTCAATAACCTCAGATATGCAGATGACACCACCCTTATAGCAGAAAGCAAAGAGGAACTAAAGAGCCTCTTGATGAATGTAAGAGAGGAGAATGAAAAAGCTGGCTTAAAACTCAACACTCAAAAAATAAGATCATGGCATCCAATCCCATCACTTCATGGCAAATAGAGGGGGAAACAGTGGAAACAGTGACAGACTTTATTTTCTTGGGCTCCAAAATCACTGCAGATGGTGATTGCAGCCATGAGATTAAAAAGCACTTGTTTTTTGGAAGAAAAGCTATGACAAATCTAGACAACATTTTAAAAATCAGAGACATTACTTTGCGGAAAAGGTCTGTCTAGTCAAAGCTATGGCTTTTCCAGTAGTCATGTATGGATGTGAGAGTTGGACTATAAAGAAAACTGAGCACTGGAGAATTGATGCTTTTGAACTGTGGTGCTGGAGAAGACTCTTGAGAGTTCCTTGGACGCAAGATCAAACCAGTCAATCCTAAAGAAAATCAAGCCTGAATACTCATTGGAAGGATAGTGCTGAAGCTGAAACTACAATACTTTGGCCACCTGATGCAAATAACGGAACTCATTGGAAAAGACCCTGGTGCTGGGAAAGATTGAAGGCAGGAGGGGAAGGGAACGACAGCGGATGAGATGGTTGGATGGCATCACCAACTTGATGGACATGAGTGTGAGTAAGCTTCAGGAGTTAGTGATGGACAGGGAAGCCTGATGTGCTGCAGTCCATGAGGTCTTAAAGAGTCAGACACGACTGAGTGACTGAACTGAACTGAACATGATTTTAAAGGATACTTTTCATTTACAGATATTGCAAAATACAGGCTACATTCCCTGTTCTGTACAATATATCCTTGAGTTTTTCTTACATCCAATAGTTTGCACTTGCCCTTCTTCTACCTTTCACTGGGAACCACGAGTTTGTTCTCTATATCTGTGAGTCTACTTCTTTTCTGTTATATTCACTAGTTTGTCATATTTTTAAGATTCCAGATATAAGGGATATCGTACAGTATTTGTCTTTCTCTGTCTGACTTACTTCACCAAGCTGTGTCTGTTTTGAATGTGTATATGCAGGCAATTTTCTGGGGAGAGGATTCATTAGACTCTGATTGGCCAGGAGAGCCAGGGTGGACTGAAGGGCCAATTACTCACTGTGGTGTCCTGCATAAACAGAACTAACACAGATTGATGGTGGGAAACCTGGTAGTTATCTCAGGAACAGAATCTATTTCTAAACCTTCATAATTTATACTTATCACCAGCCTTGAGACTTTTTCAAATAATAAGCCAACACCCTAGTTTTCTGAGGCTTCTGTAACAAAGTGCCACACACAGAGTGGTTTAAACAACAGAAATTTATGGTCTCCCAGTTCTGGAGGCTGGAATCCAAGGTCAACAGGTTGACAGGACTGGTTCCTTGTGAGGACTGAAAGGGAGCCTCTGTGCCAGGCCTGTCTCCTAGTTTCTGCTGGTCTTTGTGTTAGCAACTTGATGCTTGCTCTGCTCGCTGCAAGCCAGGCAAATTAACTGAAAAATGAGTAATGAGCTGTTGAGGTAAGGAATATGACTTCATTCAGAAAGACAGATGATGGATATGTCTCAACCATCTTATCAGAGTCTGGATGCCAGGTTCTTTTACAGAACAGAGAGGGAAAGTGAGGAAATAAAGTTAAAAAGACATTTATCTTGCAAAATAGAAGGGGATGTGTTCATTTCTTCTTTCCTGCAATCACTCATAGGTGAACTGTGTCAGATAATCTCTCTGTGAGATGAACATAGCACTTGAGTTTAATAGTTAGGAAGAGGAGCAGGGTTCCCCAAGGCAGGCTATGATGTAAGATCATAATAACAAAAACAACAAAAAGCAAAGGTTAAAGTCAAAGAAACATGTGGATGGCATCCTTCTTGTGACTTCAAATAGCCTTCTCTCTCTCTTTGTGTTCAAATTTTCCCCTTTAAACAAAAATTGAAGTATAGTTGATTTACAATGTTGTATTAGTTTCAGGTATACAGCAAAGTGATTTAGTTATGTATATATTCTTTGTCTGATTCCTTCCATGATAGATTATTACAAGATATTGATTATATATCTTTGTGTTATACAGTAGGTCCTTTTGATTTATCTATTTCATAGATGGGAATATCAGACCACCTGACCTGCCTCTTGAGAAACCTGTATGCAGGTCAGGAAGTGACACTTAGAACTGGACATGGAACAACAGACTAGTTCTGAATAGGAAAAGGAGTACATCAAGGCTGTATATTGTCACTCTGCTTATTTAACTTATATGCAGAGTACATAATGAGAAACGCTAGGCTGGAAGAAGCACAAGCTGGAATCAAGATTGCGGGGAGAAATATCAATAACCTCAGATATACAGATGACACCACCCTTATGCCAGAAAGTGAAGAAGAACGAAAGAGCCTCTTGATGAAAGTGAAAGAGGAGAGGGAAAAAGTTGGCTTAAACTCCAACACTCAGAAAACTAAGATCATGGCATGAGGTCCCATCACTTCATGGGAAATAGATGGGGAAACAGTGGAAACAGTAGCAGACTATTTTTCTGGGCTCCAAAATTACTGCAGATAGTGATTGCAGCCATGAAATTGAAAGACACTTACTCCTGGAAGGAAAGTTATGACCAACCTAGACAGCATATTAAAAAGCATAGACATTACTTTACCAACAAAGGTCTGTCTAGTCAAGGCTATGGTTTTTCCAGCGGTCATGGATGGATGTGAGAGTTGGACTGTGAAGAAAGCTGAGCACCGAAGAATTGATGCTTTTGAACTGTGGTGTTGGAGAAGACTTTTGAGAGTCCCCTGGACTGCAAGGAGATCCAACCAGTCCATCCTAAAAGAGATCAGTCCTGGGTGTTCATTGGAAGGACTGATGTTGAAGGTGAAACTCTAATACTTTGGCCACCTGATGCAAAGAGCTGACTCATTTGAAAAGACCCTGATGCTGGGAAAGATTGAGGGCAGGAGGAGAAGGGAACGACAGTGGATGAGATGGTTGTATGGCATCACCGGCTCGATGGACATGAGTTTGAATGAACTCCGGGAGTTGGTGATGGACAGGGAGGCCTGGCATGCTGGGGTTTATGGGGTCACAAAGAGTCGGGCACGACTGAGCGACTGAACTGAACTCAACTGAAGTGTGTGTAAATTTCCCCTATTTATAGGAAGTCATCTTAGCTTGATATCTGTATAGACTCTATCTTCAAATAGCCCCTGAAGTTCATGGGTACTGGTACTTCAATATCTTGGTGGGGTGGGGGACACATCAACCCACAACAACCCGCCTCTCTATAAACCCCATACTCTCAGTGCTCTTTCATTGGGCACTGGTGGCCTGTGCAGCCTCTTCAGTGTACTGTGAAGGTGTCCTGCCTGGCTTGCTTGTGCCAAACCAATAATGGGTTTATCATTTGAAGCCCCGGATGGATCTGACCTTGAGGGGCATGGGAGACAGGCTGAGGAAGTTAGGCCATCACAAGCCACCACCAGAGTTACCAGCATGTGTGAGAAAATACTTGGTATTTCCAGAAAGAGGTTGGAAATTCATCCTTCTCCTGTTGGTGCACCTTCATCTATATTATTCCCTCCCCACCCCTCTCTTTCTGTACTCATTCTCAACTTTCTTGACACTCTTAACTCAACTATCATCTCTGGGGTCTTTCTCAGTCCATGAGCTGGATGTGACTCTGAGTCTTCATTGCTTTTGGAGCCCATGCATGAGGGATATCAACCCTGCCTAAGTCCCATTCCATCTGAGGATGGGGTGGGGGCCTCTGGGACCCTTGCTTCTGCTCCATCTGGCAGAGATTCTCTGATGCAGAAGGACCACACAGTCCAGAACCTGGGCCTGAATCTTCAGATGCAGCCTAGAATCAATTCCACTCACCCAGGAACCACCCTAATCAGCCAAGGGTCTCTATGCTTAGAGAATCACTCAGACACCTTGACCAAGAATTCTTCTTACCTTCAGGATCACCCCCAAGGTGAGCCTTCTGGGGAAAACAAGTCCTTGCAACAGAGCTGAATTACTTAACCACACAATGTTGGACTCAGGGCCCAATCATCTGCAAAGCTCGAGCTGCCTCAAACTGTGGCTCCTGGTGGTGACTTGGTCCTGAGTAGGGTCCCTGTGGAGAGCAGGTACATACACAGGTGGTGTCTTCTCCAAACTTGACTTTGAAGAAAACGGTCTTGCTGAAAAGATGCTGCAGACACAGTCTCCCCGAGTTACAGGCTGTCCGGCTTTCTTGCCACTGCTGCTCTGTCCCTCTGCCTGCAGCATCCCCTGCCCTTAGCCTGGCTGATGAGGATCCTGAGAATCATCTCACTGCTTCTCCTGTGAGCAGCTTCCTTGGCTCCTCACACTCCCACCATCTTCCATGGCCTCAGACGGAGGGGTTCCCTCCACCTCTGGGTTCCTGCAGTGCTTTGCCCTCTGTGGACACATTGAAGGCTGGCTTTCATGGTCAGTTTCCCTGCCATTTCCTAGCTGAGGACAGGAACCATGCTGGTTCACTTCTATCTTCGATCTCCCAGGTGGTTCTAGGGATTGGGGCTATTTTACTTTGAATAAACTCAGGCGCTTTTTGTTCCAGATGTGAAGACCCATGTGGCCTGTCTCTGACATACATTCAGGACCTTGGCCAGAATGAAGATGTATTCAGTGCCAATGATGGGTCAGCCCTCATGGCCAACTGCCCTTGGGATCCTGCTCAGACATGGTGCAACCAGGAAGCCCAAGAACCCAGAGGCCACACCTGGATGCACCTACAGATGTAAGGGCAGCCAAAGGTCATGTTGCTGTTGAAGACATGCAGATGGCGAAGTGAAGCCAAGGACTGAAACTGCTCTAGAGCTGTGGTTCCCTAGCACCAGTCATTTTATTACTGTTAAGAAGCCCTTTTTTCTTTGGGAAAATATCTATTTAGATCTTCCATCCACTTTTTGATTGGGTTGCTTGTTTTTTTTTTTTTTTTTTTTTAATTGAGCTCCATGAGTTGTTTGCGTATTTTGGAGATTAATCCCTTGTCAGTTGCTTCATTTGTGAATATTTTCCCCCATAAAAATTTTTCAAAAGCCCTTTCTTTGAAGAATTGGGGAATCATTGCAGCAGTGAAAACTGTCTTTTTAAACACACATATTTGGCAAAACAGATCACTGACTAATATATGAAATCCAGAAATCTGGGACAGTCTGTGGCTGAAGCAGCACTTGCCACAAAGGTTTATCTGATAGTCCCACTATTATTATTAATTATCATTAGCTCCTACCACCGGATGCCACAAGAACATCTAAGACAGCCTTGCCTTCAAGGATCTATGGTCTAAGGACATAAGGCTGCTGAGGACATGTTGCCCTGGAAGAGCTCACGATGTAGGGAGGCAGGTTCTCGTGTAAAAGGACAGCACCTCAGAGGTCAGAGGACATTTGGCCCACGGGAACCTCTAGTGATCAGCTGGATCCCCCGTCCTGCTCCATCAGGCCACTTCTGCTTTTGTCATTTTCTTGATATACTGGGGGTTCTTCCCTTGTGGCTCACCTGGTAAAAAATCTGCGTACAATGCGGGAGACCTAGGTTCAATCCCTGGGCTGGGAAGATCCCCTGGAGAAGGGAAAGGCTACCCACTCCTGGAGAATTCCATGGACTGTATAGCTCATGGGGTCATGAAGAGTCGGACACGACTGAGTGACTTTCACTTTATATACTGGGGCTGTACATATGTTTTATTTAAAAGAAAAGTTTCTACTTTTACAACAAAAATTGGAAAACCAAAGAAACAAAACCCTAGGAAATCACCCATTGTGTCTCTCTTCCTTACTTCTGGGTGAAGAAACACAGGCTTTGAGCGGCCTTGCTGAGTGGCCTGTTCACACGTGGTTACTTGGCTGGAAGGTGGCAAACCCAAGCCGGAGACTAGCCTCCTCCTGGTTTCTGTTCATCCCTCTCACTTGCGTCATATGTGTCTCTTGCTTTTGGAGCAAGGACTCAGACCTCCTTTCACTTGTGTTAAACACAGGGGTGGAGAAATAATCCTGTTCTTTGGCATAACAGGTAGCACAGTGTCTGTCACAAGCTCTCAGGAATCCAACCTTTACTCAGAAATGAACATCTGCAGCCCATCCAGCCCAGGGTTGTGCTCAACTCAGGGCCCCACCCACCAAAGCACCAGGCACGGGGCCAGAAGGGCAAGGATGATTATGGATGCCATCTGAATCTTCACTTTTCAAATTCAACACAATTTTATTGAACTCCTGAAGCAATGTCTGTATAGTTTATATTCTACTAAACACTAAAGTTCTTCCATGAAAAAGAAAAAAAAAGTTTTCATGGTTAAGTATGGTTGGATCATCTCATTGTGCTTTTCTCCTTGGAAGCCCTGCAGGGAAAGGTTGTGTTTCATGATTATATTAGATACTAAAAACTTCTTCCTGCCCCTAAACCTAGCTTTTTGGAACCAGCCTATCTCCTGTCCAAGAGAATCTCTCCCTCTACCCTTGCTGAGTAAGAAGTGGGTCTTGCAGCTTCCTCCCCCTCAGCTGATTGGCTCAAGACTCTCAAGCTGAGGAAATCAGGTTCAAAGTCTTGACACTCAGCTTTTGAGACTTAGAAAACTGACATAGTCAGTTAGGGTGCTGGACAATGATGTGACCCAGCCCTGAGGGTTGAGGCTACCATGGTGAAGTGTCACTTTGGAGCTATTTGCCAGAATCAGTAAGAAGAAAGAAACAGTCTTTATGGAGAAGAGGAGAATGGAATCAATTTTCAGAGAAAAATATAAAGCAAAAACCACCAGGGGACCTTGACTTTACAAAATGGTGGAGTAGGTACCTCTAAGCTATTAAAACATCAAAAGCTCCTGGAGGAACATAGGCAGAACACTTTTGACATAAATCACATCAATATTTTTTTGGATCCATCTCTTAAAGAAAGCAAAAGTAAATAAATGGAACTTAGTTAAACTTGAAAGTTTCTGCACAGTAAAGGAAGTCATTGACAAAATGAGAAGACAAGCTACTAAATGGGAGAAAACATTTGCAAATGGTATTACTAATAAGAGTTAATACCTGACAGATATTAACAGCTCACAGAACTCAACATCAAAAAAATATATGATTAAAAAATGGGCAGAAGAACTGAATAGACATTTTTCCAAAAAGGATATACAAATGGTCAACAGGCATATGAAAAGATGCTCAACATTGCTAATCATCAGAGAAATGCACATCAAAACTACCATGAGATGTCACCTCACACATGTCAGAAGGCTATCATCCAAAAAAACATAAACAAAAATTGTTGGCAACGATATGGAGAAAAGGGACTCCTCCTACACTGTTGGTGGGAATGTAAATTGGTGTAGCCACTGTGGAAAACAATATGAGAGCTCTCAAAAAACTAAAAATAGAACCACCATATGACTCAGCAATGCCACTCCTGGATATATATTTGAAAAAAACAAAAGCAGTAATTTGAAGATACATGTACTTCAATGTTGAAGCAGCATTATTTACAATAGCCAAAATATTGAAAATGACCTAAGTGTCCATCAGCAGATGAAAGGTTAAAGAAGACATGGTAAATGGAATATTACTCAGCCATAGAAAAGAAGACTTAGAGGGCATTATGCTAATGAAATAAGTCAGACAGAGAAAGGCAAATACTGTATGATATCTTTATATGTGGAATCTAAAAAAATTCAGCAAACTAGTGAATATAACAAAAAAGAAGCAGATTCACAGAGAACAAACTAGTAGCTACCAGTAGGGGTGTGAATGGAGGAGGAGGGTACAAACTAATGGGTGTAAAATAGAAAGAATGTATAGCACAACATGGGAAATATAGTCAATATTTTGTAATAACTGTAAATGGAAAGTAACCTTTAAAATTGTATAGAAATTAATTGATTAAGAAATTCAAACAAACAAAAAAATGAGCAGAAACAGCCAGATCCAACTTTGTCAGGACTCTAGGAAATAGACAAAGTTTAGAGCAAGCAAATGAATGCTGAATCAAGAAAAAGATGGCTTCAAAATTATAGGAAGGATTGGATTTCCCTTGTCTTAGTCCAACCTCTCCTGCTTGGCAGGAATCTTGAAGATGGCAGCCACGTTCTCAATGTGGAACCTTTGCTAATTATTGTGGGTGTCTGTTCTAACCTGTCTGGGTGCTACCTCTAGAAGTGACACAAGGGAAGCAATGTCTATTTTGTCTGACTCAGAACTCAGGCTAGAAAGGCAGTGCCATTGCTTGGAAATACTGCAAGATGAACTGTCAACACACAGATGCCTGGGGCAAAAGATTATGATGGAAACATAAACAGGCAGCATCCATAGACTGCCTAAGACCTTGGAGCAAAAGTCCGAGAGTTCCTTTGGGAAATTAGAACATTTAAAACAATAAAAATTGGGGCCCTGGAGCCTATGCACATGCCTGGGTCAGAGAGACAGGATGTGAAGAGACCATCAGCCTCACTTGGGGCTGATCTCCAGGCTTAGTACAAACCTGGCTTGTTGTTGAAGTAGTGACCTGGAGCAGAGTCACTTGGCAAAGTGATTTTTGTGTTTCTTTGTTTTTTTGATTTTTAGCTCTGAGCATTTAAGGAAATCTCTGTGAAAACACTAACTGCACAAACTAAAGAACAGAAAATTCATTAGCCACACATGACAAGGAATATAGTCTCTGCATTAGGGAAACTAGTTAGGGAAAATCACTAAGCAAATGGACTACTTTTCCCTTCCCAAGGGAAAAGAATCCAGCAAATCCTAGGGAATGAAGAGAATCTGATTTCCAGATTCACCACTTTATAAGACTCAAATGTCCAGGTTTCAATAACAACAAAAAATTACAAGATATCTAAGAAACAGGAACATGTGGCACAGGCAAAGTAACAAAATTAATTGATAGATTAATATCTGGAATATTAATCAATATTAATATTGATAGATTAATACCCAAAATAATTGATAGATTAATAATCTATTAATATAGATTAATAGTCAAAAAAATCTCAAAAAATAAGGACAAAGTCTCAACTACTTGATTTCAAAACGAACTATAAAATCTATAGTAATCAAAACAGTGTGGTACTGCACAAAGAGAGACATAGAGATGGATGGAATAGAATAGAGTCCAGAAATAAACCCTCACGTATATGGTCAGTTGATCTTTGACAAGGATGCCAAAACTTTTCAATGAAAGATGCTGAGAAATGCAAAAGAATGCATTTAGACCTTTATCTCACACCATTTACAAACAACTCAAAATAACCCATAGACCTGAAAGTAGGAGCTAAAACCATAAAACTCTTAGAAGAAAACATAGGTATAAATCTTCACATCCTTGGATTTGGCAACAGGTTCTTAAATATGATATCCAAAGCATAAGCAAAACAAGTAAAATAAATAAATTGGATTTTATCAAAATCAAAACTTTTGTGCATCAAAGGACATTATTGAGAAAGAAGAAGGATATAATGGAATGGGAGAAGATATTTGCAAAATATTATCTTACGGTTTTTTCTTTTTTTTTTAGATTTTCATTTTATTTTTTATTTTTATTTTTTTTAAACTTTACAATATTGTAATGGTTTTTGCCATACATTGATATGAATCAGCCATGGGTGTACATGTGTTCCCTATCCTGAACCCCCCTTCTACCTCCCTCCCCATCCCATCCCTCTGGGTCATCCCAGTGCCCCAGCCCTGATCACATTATCTCATGCATCAAACCTGCACTGGTGATCTGTTTCACATATGATAATATACATGTTTCAATGCTCTTCTCTCAAATCATCCCACCCTCACTGTCTCCCACAGAGTTCAAAAGACTGTTATATACATCTGTGTCTCTTTTGCTGTCTTGGATAGAGGGTTATCGTTACCATCTTTCTAAATTCCATATATATGCGCTATTATACTGTATTGGTGTTTTTCTTTCTGACTTACTTCACTTTGTATAGTAGGCTCCAGTTTCATACACCTCATTAGAACTGATTCAAATATATTCTTTTTAATGGCTGAGTAATACTCCATTGTGTGTGTGTGTGTGTGTGTGTGTGTGTGTATAAGTAAAGTCAAGTCGCTCAGTCGTGTCCGACTCTTTGCGACCCCATGGACTGTAGCCTACCAGGCTCCTCCCTCCATGGGATTCTCCAGGCAAGAGTACTGGAGTGGGTTGCCATTTCCTTCTCCAGGGGCTCTTCACAACCCAGGGATCGAACCCAGGTCTCCTGCATTCCAGGCAGAAGCTTTAACCTCTGAGCCACCAGATAATAGCTTTCTTATCCATTTGTCTGCTGATGGACGTCTAGGTTGCTTCCATGCCCTGGCTATTATAAACAGTGCTGCAATGAATATTGGGGTATACATGTCTCTTTCAATTCTGATTTCCTCGGTGTGTATGCCCAGAAGTGGAATTGCTGGGTCATAAGGCAGTTCTATATCCAGTTTTTTAAGGAATCTCCACACTATTCTCCATAGTGGCTGTACTAGTTTGCATTCCCACAAACAGCGTAAGGGGGTTCCCTTTTCCCCACACCCTCTCCAGCATTTATTGCTTGTAGACTTTTGGATCACAGCCATTCTGACTGGCATGAGATGGTGCCTTATTGTGGTTTTGATTTGCATTTCTCTGATAATGAGTGATGTTGAGCATCTTTTCATGTGTTTGTTAGCCATCTATATGTCTTCTTTGAAGAAATGTCTGTTTAGTTCTTTGGCCCATATTTTTATTGGGTCATTTATTTTTCTGGAATTGAGCTGCAGGTGTTGTTTGTATATATTTGAGATTAATTCTTTGTCAGTTGCTTCATTTGCTATTGTTTTCTCCCATTCAGAAGGCTGTCTTTTCACCTTGCTTATAGTTTCCTTCATATGCAAAAGGTTTTAAGTTTAATTAGGTCCCATTTGTTTATTTTTGCTTTTATTTCCATTGCTCTGGGAGGTGGGTGATAGAGGATCCTACTGTGATTTGTGTCGGAGAGTGTTTTGCCTATGTTCTCCTCTAGGAGTTTTATAGTTTCTGATCTTATGTTTAGATCTTTAATCTATTTTGAGTTTATTTTTGTGCATGGTGTTAGAAAGTGTTCTAGTTTCTTTTTTTTACAAGTGGTTGACCAGTTTTCCCAGCCACACTTGTTAAAGAGATTGTCTTTAATCCATTGTATATTCTTGCCTCCTTTGTCAAAGATAAGGTGTCCATAGGTGCATGGATTTCTCTCTGGGCTTTCTATTTTGTTCCATTGATCTATATTTCTGTCTTTGTGCCAGTACCATACTGTCTTGATGACTGTAGCTTTGTAGTGGAGCCTGAAGTCAAGCAGGTTGATTCCTCCAGTTCCATTCTTCTTTCTCAAGATTGCTTTGGCTATTCAAGGTTTTTGACATTTCCATACAAATTGTGAAATTATTTGTTCTAGTTTTGTGAAAAATAGCTTGATAGGGATTGCACTGAATCTATAGATTGCTTTGGGTAGTATACTCATTTTCAATATATTGATTCTTCCAATCCATGAACATGGTATATTTCTCCATCTATTTGTGTCTTCTTTGACTTATATCCTATGACTCAACAACAAAAAGACAGCTCATGTGAAAAAAAATGGATAAAGAACTTAATAAACATTTTCCTGAAGAATATATGCAAACAATCAATAAACACACAAAAAATGCTCAACATCATTATCCATTAGGAAAATGTAAATCAAAACCATAATGAAATACCACTCCAATACCAGACTGGCTATTATAAAAAAAAATTTTTTTTAAGTGTTGACAAGGATGTGGAGGAATTGGAACACTTGTACTTTTGTGGTATGAATGTAAAATGATGAAGCCACTGTGGATTTGGTGAATTTTCTCCAAAAAGTAAACCTAGGATTACCATATGATCCAGCAATTGCAGTTCTGGGTGTATACCCCAAAGGATTGAAAACAAGGACTCAAGCAGATACTTATAGTATATCAATGGCCACAGCAGCATTACTCACAAGAAGTGGGTAGTTATTCCATAGTGGATACAGACTTTCTGTCTGGGACAATGAAAAAGTTTTGGAAATAGGTAGTGGGTAATTGTTGTATCGGAGAAGACAATGGCACCCTACTCCAGTACTTCTGCCTGGAAAATCCCATGGATGGAGGAGCCTGGAAGTCTGCAGTCCATGGGGTGGCTGAGGGTCGGACACGACTGAGCAACTTCACTTTCACTTTTCACTTTCATGCATTGGAGAAGGAAATGGCACTCCACTCCAGTGTTCTTGCCTGGAGAATCTCAGGGGCGGGGGAACCTGGTGGGCTGCCGTCAATGGGGTCACACAGAGTTGGACACGACTGAAGTGACATAGCAGCAGCAGCAGCAATGGTTGTATAGTATTGTGAATGTAATTAAAGCCACTGAATTTTGCTCTTAACAGTGGTTACAAGGGTTAAAATGTTTTACAGTTCCACATATACAGAGCTTGGAAGTCACCACTCCATCTTAAAAACAAATAAAAAGATGAAGAGACTGAAAAGTTGATCAGCACTGTTTTTGGATCTTTAAGAGAGGGGCGGACACAGGACAAATCACTGCCCTTAAGGTTGGAGAGACAGATGGATGATACATGGATTCTGAGCTTCCTGAAGCAGAGACAGAATGGAGACCACTGTGAGAACCAGTTTTGGGAAAGAAAAACCTGAACTGTAACTGGTGAATTACTGGCACCTGAGTATAGATACGTCTGAGAGTGAGAACTCCTGGGGAACGAAGTCATGGGTAGTAGGTACAATACTGTGGAATTTACCTCCGGGAATTAGACCAGGTTCTCACTGAAAATGTCAAGGGGAAATCTCTTCTGGCTTCTAGGAGAGGGAAGGTAAAGGGACCAGTTTGAAATATACCAAGATGTGTCCTCAGGGGAAACTAATTATCCAGAGCCTAACTGACCTGAGGGAGGGGACTATGCAGCTGCAGCCAGCTCTAATCACCCTGCTCCATCAAGCAAAGGAGAAAAACACTGAGAAGCACTTGCGAAGGTCACAGCCAGGGCACAGACTGAGAATGCATCAGCACAGTGGGAAGCCTTCCATCCCACACCTCATGGCATCGCTGCTGCTGCTGCTGCTAAGTCATTTCAGTTGTGTCCGACTCTGTGTGACCCCATAGATGGCAGCCCACCAGGCTCCTCCGTCTCTCGGATTCTCCAATGCATGCATGCATGCTAAGTTGCTTCAGTTATGTCTGACTCTGTGCGACCCCATGGACAGCAGCCCACCAGGCTCCTCTGTCCATGGAATTCTCTGTGCAAGAATACTGGAGTGGGTTGCCATTGCATGACATCCCTAAAGGCCTCCTAACAGCAGTGCTACATTATGTCTTGGTATCAAGAAAAAATGAAGGAACATGAGTAGGTAACAACTGAATTTGAAGAGATGGACAAACATCAGAACCAGATACTGAAGGGGTATTGGAATTTTAAATGGTGAAAAGACAAATTTTGTGTTATACAGATTTTATTGTAATAAAAAATTATAAAAAGCAATTTCACAGGTTACTAGTATTATGAACATATTAAATTTAAAAAACAGTAACCACATGGCTTATTGAGGAGAGTTCTCAGCTCTGTAGGCCTTTCATTTCTTAGATATCATCCCTCATGGACTCCTCACCACATCCAGCCCTTGGGACTGTTCAAGTTAAATTAGTTTTTAATGAAGCTTCCTCAAATGGGTTCCTATTTCCTGTAACCAAATGATCCCTGATTTGGAGTGACTTTCTTTCACCTGGCCTCTGCCAGGTGACCCTGCATTGTCCGTAGGGTCCTTCCCATGGGCTAACACTTCTGGGTTCACAGGAGGAGCTTTCAGGGACTGCTTGGTTGTGTACACATTCTAGGATATAGCTCAGCAACATAATGTTGTAGAATGCACTGTTGGTCTCTCATCTGGAAGTTATTAAAAAGCTTTCTAAAACTAACTTTACAAATTAGCTATAAATTATGCATTATAATTTCTTCCAGAGCCATGAAGCATTTAGAGTATTGCATTCTGGGTTTAAGTGTGTAAAATTTTTTCCAGCTGCATAAAGCTAGTACTTCATTTTCTGTCAGCTTTCTCATGAGTCAGCTTAGTCTAGTCGTCAGCTCCTCCAGGGAGTCCTCCCACCTACTCTAATGGCCACCCCTCTCTAGGACAGAACAGGTAGTATTTTCCACAGCATAACAGTTTTTTTGTTTGTTAATTTATCTGTTGGATGTACATTGCCCCCTCTAAGCCAGAATGTAAGACTCATGAGACCAGGAGACCTGTGACCTCATTCACCATGATGTTTCTCAGCCTCTAGGATGGCACCAGGCACTCAGCACCTGTAGAATGAGTGAGTGAAACTCCCAGAGCTGCCTCCCACTACCCTCTGGGGCAGTTCCTCACCATGCATGGGTCCTCCACCTCCAGCCTCAGCCCTAACCCCGCTGTAGCTCTAGGGCTACACGCTTCCTCTCTTTCTCTGGACCACTTAGTCCAGCACTTAGAGCTCATCTCTAACATTTAGTCCATTCAACAAGAAGCTCCTGTTTTCCTTCCGAGAAATATACTCTGCTCAGGGATGGCCATCCAGTCTTTTCCTGCCATAATGTTTGGAAATTTTGCATCCTTTGGTATGAAGAGGGAGTAACAGCAACTTACTCCAGCTGGCTACACACCTCACATTGTGAAGATCATCCAGTGTGGCACAGAGATGAAGGGTGGATGAGGCAGGGAGGACATCGATCCTCACATCTGTTGGTGTCTTCAGGGCAGCACATGGAGTCTTGGGGAGGGGCGTACACATCATTTGTCTAGAAGACTATGCATGCCCAATGGTGCGGGCTGTTCTCTGAGCTGCACCACTTGCTAGGTGTGCCATCCTGGAATGATCGCCGCCGGTGACCTCACCCATATGTGCTAAGAGGGTGAGTGATGTGGTGCATGCTCAAATGACACTGTCTCTGCACTGGGTTTGCCTACTCTTGTTTGGGCCTCTCAATGATCCTGAAGCAGTTATTATTACTAGTTTCATGAAGTAGGAAATTGAAGGTTAGAGAAATATCTGGGGGCTAACAAGAGATTTTGGGGGCTGGAACTCAGATTTGTCCAACTCCAAGCCCTCTCTCTGCCTCTTCTCACCACCTCTGGATGGAGGACAATTTGTGTCTCTCTGTCCTCTGAATGGAACTTTCCTACAGCTGATATTCTCAGGAGCAAGAGGGGCTCCACCAGAACACACCAACCCCAGAGGCTCCATCCTGGCTTCCCAAGAAGGAAAAAAGGTATCTGCAGCCTGGCCCTGCTCAGTGTGGTTTATAAGCCAAAGCCCAGGAAGTGGCAATTACCCCAGCCTCAAAACCACAAATGACTACACACAGCCCCTGGCTGAAGAAACCACGTCGTCGTTTCACACCCAATCCCCAAACCCCTAAATCCTTACCTTTGCATTGCTCCTTAACTGCAGGGGCCCTTCCTTTCCATCCTAACAAATGGAGAGGGAATCCCAGGCAGATTCCAAGGAGCCACACATGGTGTATGATCCTTCTCCTGCCTGCCTTGCTTGTCTGGACAGCAAATCTAATTGGGAATCTGTCTGTCCCTTTCCCTCTTTCTTTGCTTGTGTTGGATCAAGCTACTGGAAAAACAACAACAATAACAACAAAACTATTAAGGCTCTGCTGCATATCAGATATCGTTTATTGCATATGTGATATGTACATTATAAGTTGCTTCAGTTGTGTCTGTCTCTTTGCGACCCTATGGACTGTAGCTTGCCAGGATCCTCTTTTCATGGGATCCTCCAGGCAATAATACTGGAGTGAATTGCCAGGCTCTTCTCGAAGGGATCTTCCTGACCCAGAGATCAAAGCTACATCTCTTACGACTCCTGTATTGGCAGGCAGGTTCTTTACCACTAGCACAATCTGGGAAGCACATTGAAGCATTTAAAAGTTTTTGTAACATGCACAAGCAGATAATGTCACCCTCATTTATGGGGTGGGGGCACTGATGTTCTGGAAGTTTTGGTCACACCCCAGCAAGGGGGAGATCTGGCTTCCCTCTCATCAGTTTGCTTCTCTTCATGGCTGGGCCTTGCAGCCTCTCTTCACTCGTTTTACAGAGTACCAGGTTTGCACTCCCCCAACTGGTCCTGAGCACTCAGCATCTACTGAGCTGGGGAACAGCTCAAAGTGGAGCCAGGATGACCTACTCTGAGCAGCAAAAAGAACAAACTTCTCGGACCTGAGCAGGGCAGGGCCAAGGTGAACAATGGGAACCAGACTTTTGCAGATATTTTCATTTCCCTGCTGCCCTAAAAGCGGTGCCCTAAAAGTTGCAGGCTAAAACTGTAATGACTGCTCACAGGGGTGGGAGAGACCCTAAATGGTTTGGTGGCTTGCTTTGGGAGAGAAGATTCTGATAAGTCAGTGACTTGGTTGGTTCCAACTTAGTCAGAGCCCGTATTGGATTAAATGCAAACGGTTAGGGGTTGAGGAACAACTTTTTTTGACTAGCTTAGGACTGATGCTATTTATTTTCAACTCCCTTTGTCTGGTTTCAGGACCATGTTGAGAGGATGTGACAATCATCAGTTCCCTCCCCGACTGGTGTTTGTAATGTTCACCCCTGTCTAGGTGACACTCATGTGTGTTTGGTGTGCACTGATCCTGTACCAGCTAGGAGAGACAAAGACACAGAAGTTGTGCAGAAAACCAGCGCAGAAAAACCTAGTTAGAAAGAATGACCTGAAATCCTTAGGCATTGCTTCTTGGGCACTTTCTGTCTGGTGCTAAGTGTTCATTTGATCCTCCCAGAAATGCTTGTGAGATCAAATCCCCACTCCCTCGACTTCCAAGAGGTGGAAGCTGCCACCTGGTGATGGTAGGGCATTTGCTGCCATGGCTGAGCCAGAATGCCAGCCCAGGGCACGCAGACTCCAGAGCCTCATGCAGACAACAATTTTTTATGGGAGCACACATTACCATCTACAGGATCCTATTTTCTCATTATTTTTGGTCAGAAAATTAGTCATCTGGTGTTTTTGGATGGAGCAGAGGTATCACAGAGGCAGCTCTCGGCACACTGGATCCTGGTCTACAGTTGTGTTGAGAGCCTTTTCCTGCATCCCTCTTTACAGGGCCCCTCCTCTGCCTCTCTCTACCTGGAAGCCATATGAGATGCTGAAACTTGGTTCACAGACCCCAAAACACTGAGAATGGGAGAGCCCAGGTCAATTCTGGGGACTGTCTCATTGAGGGGGCGCTTGATGCAAGCAGCTTGGGGAATTAAAAAACCCTACACTGGCACTGCCAGCTGGGCTAGAAAAATGAATGTCCTGCGGCTGTGTGCACCTGACAGAGGAAAGCGGGCAGTTAGTGAGATGCTGGAGCATCCAGGCTGGGGGCTGAGGCAGAGATGCTCAGGCCCGTGCTGGTGTCCCCAACACAGACACAGCGTTTGGGAAGTGCGGCCAGGGCCTCCACAATCTGAATGATTCTCAAAGAAAGCAACTTTTTGGCAGTCCAGTGCTTAAGACTCTATACTTCTACTGCAAGGAACATGGATCCCACATCCCACGCCGCATGGCCAAAGAAGAGGGGGATGGGGTGGGGGAAGGCAAGCAACTGCTTTTGTTAATCGATTCAAAGGCCTGGGCTCATTGACGCTTGTCCAAGAAGTGGAATTTACCACTTTAGTGGAGATTTTTGTGACGATACCTGCAAGGCTGCTTTCACAGGGACTTGGTTTTCCAAGAAGACCCTCTTGTCCCACTTTAACAATTCCTATTTTGAAACATGGTGAAAATCTATCATTTGAAAACTTCAGGCTCTACCTAAACTCACAGTGTCTTTCTGGAGTACAGGCCCAGAAGAAACAAAGCTAAACCTCTATAATTTCCCAGCTGCAGTTCCCAAAGCCTGATGCAGTGGTTTATGAGAGAGACCCCAGGGAAATGGAGGAGGCACAATGATTGCCCCCAGTGGGGACCCTGCTACTACCTTCCCCCCAGGATAGACCCATTGCTTCTCATGCTGGATTAATGAATAATGGTAAGGGGTACTTAACATGTTAATGGGATCATTAATTATTACTTAAACTCTGAGGGATTCTAGGGAAAACAAATAGTGAAGCCCAGAAACCTGGAGTGAATGCCTTCAAAACCACCGTAGTCCTGATGAAAAGAACATAAGTAAAAATGAGGGCTGCCTAAAATCCTTCATTGTCAGTTGCTTATGTGAGGCTGTCCCTCTGTGTGAGTAAATTTAGGAGCAGAGGCGAGGACAACCTGGCCGTGCATCTGGCAGAAAAAGCTCTTTCACTTTACTATCTGCTTTGATCCCTGCCAGTCTCAGTGCAAAGGGGGCTGAAAGTGTTTGTAAGATCAACCATTTCCTCAAGAAGCCCAGTGGATGTCACAGAGAATGTTTGGGTTGGCTCTTTCATTTTGATATTTTTAATTGTAATAGTGCCACCAAGGGTCAAGTAAGGGTGGTCATAGCCATGACTGGATGTTAGCAGATGTACTAACTAGCTCCCTTCTCCCCGACGCTGAGGATTGCATACTTTATTCTCCATAATGTCCTTTCCCAATCAACTTGGTGACCCTAAATCCCTCCTCTTTATCAGTTCTAGAATGGTCCCAATTACTTCAAAATCTAGGGTTGCCAGGGCTTCCCTGGTGGCTGAGTGGTAACAAATCCAATTGCCAATGCAGGAGACTTGGGTTCAATCCCTGATCCAGGAGGATCCTACATGCTGCTGAGCAAATAAGCCTGTGCACCACAACTACTGAGTCTGTGGTCTAGAGCCTGGGAACTGCAACTGCTAAGCCTGCATGCCACAGCTACTGAAGCCTGCGTGCCCTAGAGCCTGTGCTCCACAACAAGAGAAATCACTGCAATGAGAAGCTGGCACACTGCAAAAATAAGGAGCCCCTGCTCTCACAACTGGAGAGAAGTCAGTGCAACAACGAAGACCCAGCACAGCCAAGGTCATGTACACTGCTATATTTAAAATGGATACCAACAAAAATCTATTGTCTAGTACATGGAACTCTGCTCAGTGTTATATGCCAGCCTGGATGGGAGGTGGGTGTGGGGGAGATACATGTATATCAATGGCTGAGTCCCTGCTACACTGTTGATCTGAAACTATCACAACATTGCTAACTGGCTATACCCCAATCCAAAATGTTTTTGGTATTAAAAATTAAAAAAAAAAAAAAACAGCACAGTCAAAAATAATTAAATAAAATTATATATATATACAAAAAAATCTAGAGTTGCCAAATGATCTGTTGACTGTCTCTAACTTTTCTCTTTCATCTTAATGGGAAGAAGTTCCTCAGAACAGGAAGATTATCTATATGAGAGAGAACATATATTTCTATATTTATTTTATCATTTGCTAAGCTCCAGTGAAATGCAAAGTAGTTTCCCGAGTTGACAGCAAAACTTAGGAAGGACAATCAGTTCAGGATCAGAGCAGGGAGGCCTAAATGGAGCATAAGCCTAGTCCTTACCTCTAGAGTTTAATTGAGGTTGGAGACACAAGATATGTGAAAGGGGAAAATATAAGAAGAAATTTAAGTAGTGAAGAGATAAGCCTAGATTTGGCCTGCCTGCAGAAGGGTTACAATCCAAGCTTGAGGAAGATGGCCCAAGCCTGTGCTCTTATTACCAGGATGTGGGAGACATGGCTGCTTGGAAAGCAGAGGCCTGAGCAGAGGGCAGGGGAGGGAACTTTGGCTGAAGATGGATTTATGACCCCTAGCATTTATTCTCATCTAAATTTCTACCTTCTGAGACTCTTCCATGTTTCAGTGGTTTGGGGTTGGTATTAATACTGCTACCAATGGCTGGTATGTACTGAGCCACTTACCATGGACAGGGTATACTAGCTGCTTCAAATGCATAATCTTATTGAATATTCATGATAAGTGAATAAAGAGAGATGATTATCCTCATTTTACAAATGAGAGGCCAAGGCTCCAAAAGTTTCAGGAGCTTTCTAGGGTCGCCAAGTTGTATGTGGCTGGGTTGGGTCTGAGTTCATGCTCCAGGGATCAAGTCTGCCCCCTCCTAGGTGACAACAGGTGGTGTGCAGAAGTTGCCCCTACCCTTCCCCATGACTCAGCCTCTCTTCCTGCTGTAGAAATGGTGGGAGAAGTTCCCAGAAGTGCCAGCAGGACCTGGTGGGGACCACTTGGAAGGGCAGCCCATTTGATCTCTAAGCCTGACACAGGGCCACTCTTGGGTGCTGCTCTCAGGACCTCTGGGACCTCCTCCCTTCCGGAAGTTAGACATCCACTTAAGGGCTGGGCAGGTGACCTTTACTGATTTTCCCCAAACATGCAATCAGGAGACTGAGGAAGTGTTTCAAAGTCTGGATTCTGCTCCAGGGTTCCCAGCCCCAGTGGCCTGTCCCACCCAGCTAGCGTTCCCAACCGCGTGCGCCCCTGAGAACAAAACTGTGTCCTTGGGGAGTTAGGTCCAGCTGAACAGTGGGAACTAAGAAATCACTGCCTTCTGGGATTGGGGAAGTTCTGAAATCTGCTTCCACATAAGCAATAGACCTGGCAGGATGTGTTTCCAGTCCCCTATCTGAGAAAAGACACAGTGATCTCCAAGGACTGCATGGCCCTGATCTGTCTTCCTACACCCACAGAAGGGACTTAAGACCAAAGCTGGAAGAAGGAAGGAGACCGGACCCCAAGATGGGAAGTCTTCATCAGTAATGAGCATCCCAGTACAGCTGCTGTTTACTGGAAGTGCCAAGCGCCACCACCAGCACGCACGCAGATGGCGGTGCCTGCTGTCTCACTCTTTCTACCAAAGTGGGGGTACAGTCTCCTTGACTATATTGAGGCCCCCTTTACTCTTTGCTCCTTGGTCCACATGGACCTTCCCATCCACCTTCAGGCTGGGACTCTGTTTCTTTCTGCCTATGGAATGGGTCTCTGGTGGATGCTGGCTCTTTGAAGTCACCTGCAAAGCTTAAGCTTAAGAGACGCAAATGGACAGAAATTCCTCCCCAAATTTGATGCTTTAGTGTATGTGAGTTTGCTTCTATTTTTTGTTCTCAGATTTTTTTTTTTAGTACTCACTAACTACAACCCATGCCACACTGAAAGTGTGGGGTTGGCACCAGAAGATGGGAAAGAGATTAAGAAGATTAGGGGCAGGAAGAGGATTTCTATCCTGAGGTTTAGGAACCAAGACAGGAAACTGAGCGCAGCAGGGTCCACCTCTGAGCTGCCCCTCAGCTTCTGACAAGAGAAAGCAGAACCAATGTGGCTTTGGGATGAAGAGATCATAGAGAAAGCTTGAGTGGGACAGCTAACTGCCCCCCAACACCATTACCCTTCCCACTCTCTCCTTCAATTTCCCCTCCATGCACTGGTGGAAGGGGTTTAGAGGACGGGCTGAGATGTACCCTCCCCTCTGCTCATCAAGCTGGATTAGGGTCAGGCCAAGCTAATCAAACTCTAGGACCATGGGGTCCAAATGAGTCTAGTTCAAAGGTCAGAGTACTAGGGGTAGGGGACACACAGGTGAAAGAAATGAAGGAAAGAGAGGGAATGGTGGGAGAGGAGTGGGGATGGGGGGAGAGAGGAGCTGTCTATGATGCCATTATCTAGAGCAGGGCAAAATCAAAATGTAAACATGCTGAAACTAAGGGAACTGAAGAAATGGGAAAATTTTAGTAAATAAAGCACAATAAATGGAAAAGAGACAAATGGACTATAAAATAACTATTTCTTGAAATGATTTAAAGTATATAAAACATTGGTAGCTTTTTATTTCCTGGTGTGTGTGTGTCTTAATTTGAATGAAGGTTAAAAAGAATGACATTCCTTCTGTGCCTGGGGCTCCCACTGCCCTGGCCCTGCAGCTGGAAGCCCTCCAGAGACCCAGTTCCTATCTGGACAGAGCTATGTGCCAGTGAGGAGACAGGGGTTGGTGTGGACCAGGAACTAGGGGCTCCATTCCAGGCTTAAAGAGACTCAGGAGGCCTTTCTCTGAAGCTGTTGCTGTGTTTTCAATCAGTTTTCTGTATTCTAATTGGGGGAGGTGCTCTTCTCCTCAGGGCATCCAGGGTTGAGGGGATATCTCATTAGGGCAGACTGAACTTGAGCTCCAAACACAGAGCTGAGCAGACCAGGTGACCTGCTTTGTGTGGATGGTGGGCATAGCTCTTCAAGAATAAGGAGCCCTCATTTCAGCAGATTCTGAACCCTCTCACTAGATGGACATCTATAATAAATATATATGGAAAACCTACAGTCTTTTCTCTTCCTGTGTGTTTCTCTACTTTCACACAGAAAACTCCACTTATGACCCTTTTGGTCACCAAATATGTAGGGTTTCCCCCCACACCAAGCAATTCTCTGTGACAGCAGCTGGAAGCCCTATAATTTAACTCAATTCTTATATCATCAACCTGGATATACTCTCGGATCCCACAAGTTCAGAGATCAGTCCCACAAGATTGCCCCCTATTTCAGATGCCTATTGTGAGTACAAAATCCCCAGGCTATGCACTTCTGTCCAACCTGCCTACAAATTAAAAGTTTCTCTTAGCCCCTCATGCATCACTATGAACAAAGTTAGTGGAGGTGATGGAATTCCAGTGGAGTTATTTCAAATCTTAAAAGATGCTATGAAAGTGCTGCACTCAATATGCCAGCAAGTTTGGAAAACTCAGCAGTGGCCACAGGACTTGTAAAGTTCAATTTTCCATCCAATCCCAAAGAAAGGCAATGCCAAAGAATGTTCAAACTATCACACAATTGCACACATCTCACACGCTAGCAAAGTAATGCTCAAAATTCTCCAAGCTAAGCTTCAACAGTACATGAACCACGAACTTTCAGATGTTCAAGCTGGATTTAGAAAAGGCATAGGAGCCAGAGATCAAATTGCCATCATCCACTGGATCAGCAAAAAAGCAAGAGAGTTCCAGAAAATCATCTATTTCTGCTTTATTGCTTACACCAAAACCTCTGAGTGTGTGAATCACAATAAGCTGTGGAAAATTCTTAAAGAGACAGGAATACCAGACCACCTGATGTGCCTTCTGAGAAATCTGTATGCAGGTCAGGAAGCAACAGTTAGAACTGGACATGGAACAACAGACTGGTCCCAAATTGGGAAAGGAGTATGTTAAGGCTGTATATTGTCACCCTGCTTATTTAAATTATATGCAGAGTATATCATGTGAAATGCCAGGCTGGATGAATCACAAGCTGGAATCAAAATTGCTGGAAGAAATATCAATAATCTCAGATATGCAAGTGACACCACCCTTATGGCAGAAAGTGAAGAGGAACTAAAAAGCCTCTTGATGAAAGTGAAAGAGGAGAGTGAAAAAGTTGGCTTAAAGCTCAACATTCAGAAAACGAAGATCATGGCATCTGGTCCCATCACTTCATGGGAAATAGATGGGGAAACAGTGGAAACAGTGGCAGACTTTATCTTTTTGGGCTCCAAAATCACTGCTGATGGTGACTGCAGCCATGAAATTAGAAGACACTTATTCCTTGGAAGAAAAGTTATGACCAACCTAGATAGCATATTGAAAAGCAGAGACATTACTTTGCCAACAAAGGTCCGCCTAGTCAAGGCTATGGTTTTTCCAGTGGTCATGTATGGATGTGAGAGTTGGACTGTGAAGAAAGCTGATCACTGAAGAATTGATGCTTTTGAACTGTGTTGTTGGAGAAGACTCTTGAGCGTCCCTTGGACTGCAAGGAGATCCAACCAGTCCATTCTAAAGGAGATCAGTCCTAGGTGTTCTTTGGAAGGAATGATGCTAAAGCTGAAACTCCAGTACTTTGGCCACCTCAAGCGAAGAGTTGATTCATTGGAAAAGACACTGATGCTGGGAGGGATTGGGGGCAGGAGGAAAACGGGACGACCGAGGATGAGATGGCTGGATGGCATCACTGACTCCATGGACATGAGTTTGAGTGAATTCCGGGAGCTGGTGACGGACAGGGAGGCCTGGCGTGCTGCGATTCATGGGGTCACAAAGAGTCGGACATGACTGAGCAACTGAACTGAACTGAACTGAACTGAGAACTTTATCACCAAGAAAATTATAAGAAGTTTAGGAGCTCTGGGCCAAGAACTAGGGGGACAAAGACCAATATATATATTAACATGTATATATTTTCTATTATCTCACAGATGGTGCATTTTTTAAATCTGCTCAGCTGGCAATGAGCGCATGGGTCATTTCCACCTTTTGACTCATGGATATGATGCTGCTGTGAATACTCATGTATAAGTATCTATTTGAGCCCCTGATTTCCATTCTTTTGCGCATATATATATATATGGGAATGAAATTACTAGGTCTTAGGATAATTCTATGCTAATCCTTTTGAGAAACCACTAAAAAACTGTTTTCCACATCGTTTGGACCATTTTACATTCCCATCAGCAATAAACAAAGATTCCAATATGTCCACCTCCTCATCAGCAATTGTTATCTTCTTTTTATTTTATTACAATGACTTTAATGTACGTGAAGTGGTATCTCATTGTGGTTTGACTTGTATTTCCCTGATGACTAATCATGAGGAACATTTTTCCTGTTCTTGTTGCCCATTTGATTTTCTTCTTTAGGGAAACCTCTATCCTATTCCTTTGTGTTACAGAGACAGCTTTGCCTTATGCTGAAGGTTTCCTTGTGTTTTTTGCTGACAGAACCTCAGTTCTGTTTAGGTGTCCCTCTGGGGAAGAGCTCCTGTCCTCAGCTCACAGCGAATCCTAAACACTGCGGCAATCCATTCCCCTTGCTGATTGTTTCAGCATGGGCAAGTTCCGGCGAAGCAGATGCGAGAAGAAATTTGCTGGGGGGATGGGAGGAGTTGTTCTGAGAAAGATTTTTCACACTTAAGGAGTCCACAAGGAAAAGACAGTCCTTTATTTTCTGTTTGGATGCAGTACCTGGATCTATGCAGCCATTTTGCACGTTGGGACAGTTGTCCATGGGGACAAAGCCAGCCTGAAGAAGGTAGCAGAGCAGAAAGAAGACTGTCTCTGATCCCCAAAGCTGTTGTTGAGTTGCCAGATTAGCCAAAATCAGACCTTGGGTCATCTTGTCATATGACATCATACATCCCTAACTGAGGAGGACATTGGAATCAGAGTTTTCTATTTTTTGCAACCAAAGCTATTCTAATTAGAATTTTAAACATTTCTCCTCTGAAATGCATGCAGTTATACGTTTAAATATTACTTTAGTCACCTAATACTTCTGGTGCTAAGTGTCCATTTAATCTTTGTTAAATACTTTCATAGCTCACAATCTTCTTCAGAAGATAAGCAGATGTGATGTAAAACCTTGTTTCAAAGGAAATACATACACAGTAAGGGGTCCTGAGAGAGGAATGAGATTAGGGACTGGAGCAGGGATCCAGGTAGAAGTGGAGGCCACAGATGTGCTAGACCCTGGGGGCACATAGGATGGGGGTCAGAGGAAGGGAAAGGACGGCTTTCTCCCTCCTCCTTTTAGTGACTTTTTCTCCCATAAGAAGAAATAATGCACATCTGTCAAGGGCTGAGCGGAGCAATTTCTGACAGCAACTGAAAGCAATTCTTCTCTCAAAGCAAAGATCAGTTTTGAAAACTTCACCCTCCCCGCATTCCTTGAAGTACAAACCATTTTCAAACTATTCTAGCACATTTTTTTGCAAGCTGTTTTCATCATTTGGAACTTGTTATCTCACCTAAAAAGAATGTGGCTTTATTCCGTTCAGAGGTTTCAAATGTGATAGAAGGTGTGAGCTGAACTCTGAGAGACGAAAAAACATCTGCCCAGGGGCTGCGCAAAGAACTTCCTGAGTAGGACCCTTCAGAGTCTGCCATGTTGTGCAAAAGAAAAATGACATGGAAACCCCAAAACTGCCTTTCTGAAGTGTCTATTAGGCATAGTGGAGGGGCTGGATAGAGAGGAGAGGCTGAGTCCATAGTTCAAAGTGGCCTGTGTCCCCTCTGCTGTTTTATACGCTGAATGACGGCCAGAAAGACGCCTCTGGTTATCTGCTGTGTAAGTAAGTATCATTCCTGGGAAGGGTGGGCCAGGATGAGCCTCCTGATCCCCGAGGAAAGGCCGTGGGCCTCTAAGAAAAAGCGGGGAGGAGGGGTTCAACCGCCAGGCCTGAGTCTGTGCCAGGACTGGGAGGGGTCACCAAACCTCCTGCTTCCTCAGCCTTGAAACAGAACAACTCTGGTCTGTCTGCCGGTGCTGTGAGCAGGAAGTTAGGCTTCTACTGGTCTGTTGCTGGTGACCTGGCAGTTCTGAGTGGTGGGAGGAGCATTGTTGGCCTTGGTGTTACCTTCATAGACGGTGTCACTTCCAGGCATGTACTTGTATTTTTAATGAGTTCATCCACAAATGTGAGTATGTGTGTATGTGTGGTTGGGAGGGGAGTATATTAAAACACGAATTTCTTAAATGTAAGCAATTTCCTGCACCACAGATTTTATTTGAGGTGATATAGAGACCCCAAGGGGCTTCCCTGGTGATTCAGATGGTAACTGCCTGCAATGTATGAGACCTGGGTGTGATCCCTGGGTTGAGAAGATCCCCTGGAGAAGGAAATGGTTATCCACTCCAGTATTCTTGCCTGGAGAATTCCATGGACAGAGGAGCCTGGTAAACTACAGTCCATGGGGTGACAAAGAATCAGACAGGACTGAGTGGCTAACACTTTCACTTTTTCACAGAGACCCCAAAGTTCACTTCTTCCTTTTTAAAAGTAAACTTTTGTTGAAACATAACAAGCACACCAAAATATGCATCAGTTATGTGTGTACAGCTCAGTCAGTGCATCTGCACAAGTGGAGCCCACCCATGTCATTCCACCCAGATGAAGGTAAAATACCGGGACTGGGACCCCAGGCTGCATGCAACCTCTTCTTTCCAAAACTCACCACTCCCTCACTTTTAATAACTTGAATTACTTTGGCCAGTTTTTAACCTTTATGTAAAAAATTAAACAGTATGTGTCCCTCTGTTTCTAGCTTTATTTGTTCAACATTATGGTTATGATTCATATATGTAATTGCACAGAGCATATTTTCATCCTTGTAGAGGACTCTGTTGTATGAGTATACTACAATTTGTCAGTTCTACTGAGAAGAATTTAGGTTGTTTCTGGTTTTAATTTTTATAAATTATGCTGAGAAGATATACTTTGGGTTTTTGTGTTTCAGGGACAGGCAGAAAAATCTAGAAGTAGGGTTGCTGGATCACAGGGTAACATGGTTGGGTGTCTGACAAACAGCTGCCCAGATGGCACACCTTCCTCGATTCAGGGCATTGTCAATCTTTCAGTGTGAACTCTTCCGGTGTTTGTATGGTGGGATTTCATTATGGCTTCCATTTGAATGTTCCCCCTGGTTAATAAGGTTTAGTACCCTTTCATATGTTTATTACCATATTTGCATGATCTCATTTGTGAAGCACTTACTCAGATCTTTTGCCAATTTTTCTACTGGTGAGTGTTCTTTTTACACTGATCCACAGGAGTTCTTTATATAGTCTTGATATGAGCTTTCTTTTTACATGTTGCAGACATCTTTTAATAGTGTGTTCTGATGAACAGAAGTCATGAATGTTAATATAGTCCAATTTATTCATCTTTTCCTTTGTGGTTCTTCACCAGAGTCCTGTAGACTTTCTCCAATGTTATATTCTACACACCTTATTACTTTATCTTTCACATTTTGATCTTCAGTCCACCTGCTTTGTAAAGCAGCAGGTCATTATTTTTTGATATTCAAATGGATATCCCATTGACCCAGCATTACTTAATTTAAAAAACAAAATTCCTTTCCCCTTGTTTTATGTGCCACATTTGTCATTTGTCACACGTCCCTGCAGTGTGGGGCTGGATTCTGCTTTGTTCCATTGGTCAAACCACATGTTCTGGCTACAGTACTGCCCTGTCACCTTATGATAATATAATAGGAAAGAAACTTGGTATTCTGTTACAGATTCATCACTAAGAAGATGTTGCCTACAAGCTTGAATTATACATAATGGCCCATCTCTGTGAACCCTGCCTCCCAGGTAATGAGTGTTAAACTAAAATAACGTTTGTTTATCTCACAGGAAACACTCTGACCAGGCCCACCAGTAAATGGCTGCAGGAAAGAAGAAATTAACACATGCTGGCCATAACCAAGACTTCCTCCCTCCCTTTTAGTACAAAAGAAGCCTGAACTCTAACTTGTTGAAGATGGTTCTTTGGGACACAAGTCCATCATCTTCTCAGTCTGCTGGCTTTCTGAATAAAGTTGCTATCCTTGCCCCAACACTCCTCTCTTAGTTGGTAGGAACTTTGATCAGTAACAATGTGTCTTGATATCGATTGTGTTTGCTCTCCAATTTTTTCCAGTTTGTTTTGGCAATCTCTAGCCCTTAACATTCTTCCCAGGTGGCTCAGTGGTAAAGAATCTGCCTGCCAGTACAGGAGAAGCAAGAGGCCTGAGTCCAGTCCCTAAGTTGGGAAGATCCCCTGGAGGAGGAAATGGCAACTCACTCCAGTATTCTTGCCTGAACAAGATGGAGGAGCCTCGTAGGCTACAGTCCATGGGGTCACAAGACTTGGACATGACTGAGTGACTGAGTATGCATGAACTCTTAACATTTCACTGTAAAATAATATTGGCCTGTCTGTTTCTACAACAAATGCTGCTGGGACACTGATTACAATTTTATTAATTCTATACAAGCTTTTTCCGAAAGAATCAACAATCCATCTAGCCTTTCAATCCACGAATATCATCAGTTCAGTTCAGTTGCTTAGTCGTGTCCCACTCTTTGCAACCCCATGGACTACAGTATGCCAGGCCTCCCTGTCCATCACCAACTCCCAGAAACTACTCAAACTCATGTCCATTGCTTCGGTGATGCCATCCAACCATCTCATTTTCTGTAGTCTCCTACTCCTCCCACCCTCAATCTTTCCCAGCATCAGGGTCTTTTCAAATGAGTCAGTTCTTCTCATTAGGTAGCCAAAGTATTGGAGTTTCAGCTTCAACATCAGACCTTCCAATGAACACCCAGGACTGATTTCCTTTAGGATGGACTGGTTGGATCTCCTTGCAGTCCGAGGGACTCTCAAGAGTCTTCTCCAACACCACAGTTCAAAAGCGTCAATTCTTCGGCACTCAACTTTCTTTACAGTCCAACTCTCACATCCATACGTGACTACTGGAAAAACCATAGCTTTGATGAGATGGACCTTTGTTGGCAAAGTAATGTCTCTGCTTTTTAATATGCTGTCTAGGTTGGTCATAACTTTTCTTCCAAGGAGTAAGCATCTTTTCATTTTATGGTTGCAGTCACCCTCTGCAGTGATTTTAGAGCCCCCCAAAATAAAGTCTCTCACTGTTTCCATTGTTTCCCCATCTATTTGCCATGAAGTGATGGGACCCGATGCCATGATCTTAGTTCTCTGAATGTTGAGCTTTAAGCCAACCTTTTCACTCTCCTCTTTCACTTTCATCAGAAGCTCTTTAGTTCTTCGCTTTCTACAAGGGTGATGTCATCTCCATATCTGAGGTTATTGATATTTCTTCTGGCAATCTTGATTCCAGCTTGTGCTTCATCCAGCCCAGTGTTTCTCATGATATACTCTGCATATAAGTTAAATAAGCAGCGTGACAATATACAGCCAATATACAATATATAGCTTATTTAACTTGTATGCAGAGTACGAATATCATATATTTGTTTAATTTTTCAGTTTCTCTTGGGATGTTTTACAGTTTTCCGTGTAGAAGTTTTCTGTTCTTTGTTAGATTTATTTGTAGCTATTTGAACTACTTTTTACTTCATTTAATAATTGTTTGATGATATTATGTATAAATATCATTGATTTTTGTGTATTAACCTTGTACCCAGAGACTTTGGTTAATTTGCTAATTAATGCTACTAATTTATTTATAGATCCTTTTGGATTTTCTACATATAATGTCATGTAATTTTTGAATAATAGCTTTATTCCACCCTCATTTGTATCTGTCTCTTATACACATCTAATAATATTGGCCTGTCTGTTTCTACAACAAATGCTGCTGGGACACTGATTACAATTTTATTAATTCTATACAAGCTTTTTCCGAAAGAATCAACAATCCATCTAGCCTTTCAATCCACGAATATCATCAGTTCAGTTCAGTTGCTTAGTCGTGTCCCACTCTTTGCAACCCCATGGACTACAGTATGCCAGGCCTCCCTGTCCATCACCAACTCCCAGAAACTACTCAAACTCATNCTAATTAATGCTACTAGTTTATATATAGATCCTTTTGGATTTTCTACATATAATGTCATGTAATTTTTGAATAATAGCTTTATTCCACCCTCATTTGTATACTTTTTATTTCCCTATATTTTCTATATGCTTTATTTCTCTGACTGAGATCTCCAGGATGATCTTTAATAGAAATTTAGATGGTGAGCAGACATCTCATTCTCAATCTCAGAGAGGAAAACTTAATTTTATCATTTTTTATAATGTTTACTGTATTTTTAATCAGATAAAAAAGTTATGTTCCATTGCAAGTTTGTTTTTAAAAATCATGAATAAGCATTGAATTTTATAAAATGCTTTTTCTTATACTATTGAGCCAATAATGTTTTTTTCATTAGCTGTTAATGTGATAAATTATCTTGATTGATTTTCAAATGTCAAACTAAAAAACTAACCTTGAAACTTGATCTTGATACCCTATCTTTTTTATATATTTTGCCAGGCTCAGTGTGCTAGAGTTTTGTGTTGGAGTATTTTAATCTTTGTGAGATAGAGTGACCTGTAGTTAGAGTGGAGATGAGCACTCAGATGCAGTGGGGACAGAGCTGGTGAAAGCCAGCCACGGTTGCTGACTCGGGATTCGCTGTCCAGCCCCGTTTGACTCTCAGGCTCAGTGTGCTAGAGTTTTGTGTTGGAGTATTTTAATCTTTGTGAGATAGAGTGACCTGTAGTTAGAGTGGAGATGAGCACTCAGATGCAGTGGGGACAGAGCTGGTGAAAGCCAGCCACGGTTGCTGACTCGGGATTCGCTGTCCAGCCCCGTTTGACTCCCTCGCTAGGACTTGGGCTCCATCTGAAATGGCAAGCTCTTGATGAGCACTCCTTGGCATCTTCTGCATTCATTTTGTCTCTATCCCGTGGGAACACCCACAGCTCTGGTGACCTCAGCTGAGCAGCCTCTGTTTTGCTCAGGGACTGGCTGTGGCAATGGAGGACATACAGCCCCAGTGCTGGGGTCACCTCTCTCTGGCTGTCTCTTGGTGGCCTGGCCCATTCTCGCTGCCTTCTCACATTATCCTCTGCCAGCAAACACTTTTTTTTTTTTTTTTTTTTAAGAAAAGTATTTATTTATTTTTGGCTGTTTTGAGCACAGGCTTTCTCTAGTTGTGGAGAGTGGGATCTACTCTCTAGTTACAGTGCATGGGTTTCTTATGATGGTGGCTTCTCTTGTTGCAGAGCATGGGCTTTAGGTGTGCAGGCTTCAGTAACTGCAGCACATGGGCTCAGTATCTGTGGCATATGGGCTTATGGGATCTTCCAGACCAGGGATCGAACTGGTGTCCTCCGCACGGCAGGCAGGTTCTTTTTATAAATTTATTTATTTACTTATTTATTTTTTATATAAATTTATTTATTTTAATTGGAGGTTAATTACTTTACAATATTGTATTGGTTTTGCCATACATCAACATGAATCCGCCACAGGTATACATGTGTTCCCCATCCTGAACCCCCCTCCCTCCTCTCTCCCCATACCATCACTCTGGGTCGTCCCAGTGCACCAGCCCCAAGCATCCAGTATCATGCATTGAACCTGGACTGGTGATTCGTTTCATTTATGATGTTATACATGTTTCAATGCCATTCTCCCTAATCATCCCACCCTCTCCATCTCTCACAGAGTCCAAAAGACTGTTCTATACATCTGTGTCTCTTTTGCTGTCTCGCATACAGGGTTTTGATTTTATCTTTTTCTAGTTTGTCCAGGACATCTAATTCTCTGCAGTAGAAAAAGTGGTCCAAGAAGTAGTGAGCCATGGCTCCCCTTTCCTTTGAATCCCAGACCCTTCTCCCACCCAGCCTCAGCCCCTCACACCAAGAACAGCAATGCCTGGCTGTTGGGCTGCACTCCTCTGTTCATCCTTTTCTGTGCTGATATGGTGATCTCTGTAAAGCATGGCCTTGCACATGGCATCCTCCTAAACAAGAGCCTGAGTGACTTCTGAGACCTTCAAAAAGGTGGCTCCCCTCCACCCTGTGCTGCTGCTTCCTGCCTTCACTAGCCACATTCCATAAAGCCCCCCTCCATCCTGTCCTGGGCTGAATCACGGTTCTCAGAACCCTCCCCCTCCACCTCAGGTTGCCTTCATTTTGGTGCTCCTCTTCTGGCCTGATCCAGGTCATTCCCCTGGACCCATGCAGTTGTCTTGACTTGCACACCCTGAGGCATGCCCCCTCAGAGGGTCTCAGAGGCCTTCTGACTGCCTTTCAAATGGTCAGATAGTGGCTTTGTGTCATTTGTTCACTTCTCACATCATCTGAAACTTCTGAGACTTCCGGCCAGCTGGATGACCCTCTAGAAGCCAGCCGTTCAATCCTTTTGTGGCTTGAAGCCTGGTACAGGGAGATATTTTCAGGTGATGCGGACCATCCATCACACATGTGGCTCCTGCTGGCCCAGCCTCCAGCCCTGGGGCTGTGCTACTCAGGCTTTCTCAGCTGAAGCGAGGCTGTGCTGCTGGCTTTGGTCTGTGAAATATGGTAGAAGAGATGTGTACCTCTTCAAGGGAGAAAATTTAAAAGCCACTGCACAGATTGCCTCCTTCTCAGTTCCTGCAAAGCAAAAGTCCTGCCAACCCATCTTGGTCGATTGAAAGAGTGAAAAATAGGCTTTCCATCTCCTAAGCCACTGAGCACCTACCCTTGTCTGTAACTGCACCTAGTTTCACCTCCTGAGTGAGGTGATGGAACCAGGATGCTCATGCTGAGGCTGCAGCTGATGATGAAGAAAGTAAAAGAAGACACAACCTTGCCTCCCATCATGGCCCTCATTCAGCTTCTCCTGTAGGCCAGGGGACAAGACTGTGCTCCTGAGAGTTGCCCCTAAATAAATACAGCAACAACTTCAAAGGCAGTCTCTCAAACTTCTTAGGGAAGTGAGCGACTTAAACTTGCAGAATGACTCTACAAGACAGGAATGATGCCAGCTCCTTCCAGCCCCTGATGTTGCTCTGGCACACTTCTTAATCATCTTGAACCTCCACAACCTGGCAAGGTAAGCCCCATCAGATCCTGTTCTACAATTATGCTGTCCCCTCACCCCACAATTCTGATAATTTCACTTTCAACATATGTAGCAGGAATATAAGTACTAACAGAAACCATTTTTGCATTCAAAGTGTCTGTTCCAAAATCATAAGCAGATGAGCATGTAAAAAGTAAACTGTTAAAGTCAGCACTATGAGCTGGTTATGATCTGGTCCCTGAATTAATATACTCATGGTTCAGCTGGTTTTGCTCTATGTTACCTCTTAGCAGACCAGTGGCAGGAGATGTTACAGCTTCAAGAAACCTTTGGAAGGAATGTGAAAATAGGGAATGTTCTCTCTGTTAATTTAATTTCAGTTTAATTGGAGAAAAAAATCCCTCTATTATTTTATGCTGGTCCAGGAGCCCTCTGCCAAACTAGGAGGCTATGTGGGGCATCACTGAAGAAGCATTAGGGGGCCCCTCTGCCATCTGCCCCTCAGTCTGACTTCGCTCCCTTCCAGTTCTGAAGGAAGACAATTTGGTCAGTGAGTGGGAGTCAGCTGTCGGCTTCCTGAAGGAAGTCCACATGGATGGGCAACTTGAATTGAGCCCTTTTTTGTGATGTTAAACCCTGGGGATCTACTTACTGGGTTTGGGCTATTACCTCATTTCACAAATACTGTAAGCATCAGAGAATCACTAAACTTCTGACCCAAGCAGGGGAGGGATGGCCTGGATTCCCTCCTGCCTCACCCTGAGCTCTCCAGATGATCTTATTTACACTCTTATCCATTATGCCATGCTCTTGTGGCAGTTTTCAGACCAGATTTTATAGAGAAGACATGAGCATGGTGTCTTGGACAGCAGGCTGTAAATTCAGGCCAACGGTGTCCCCACCCGGCCCTCATGTCTATATCCAGCCTAGTCAGGACCCCTAGAAGCCTCAATAACCTTTTGAGTGATAATAACCATGCAGGGTTATTTTAAATATTAAATGGAATAGTATCTGGTACATTCCAAATACTCAGTGAATGGTAACTATAATTGGAATATGGCAAATTCCCTCTGAAACTATAGCGTGACAAGTTTAACATGCTCACTTTCTGCTAATTATGGATGTAACAGGGTTGATTTCATAAATAAACACCAGAAAATACTGTCAGTGACACTGTGATAATAGCAGAGGAAACATGTAAAGGAGATTATTCTTTAGGTGGTAGTGGGTCTCCACCCCCTTGGCCTATGACCCGAGTGCTCAGTGACACATGATCTGAATGCTTCATCCCTGGGAGGTGTGCTCCCTGGACGACCTCCCTGGGACCCTTCACTCCCAGTTAGAAACCCCTCTACTCCCATCCCCCCATCTCTGCCCACCCAGAGGCTTCATTCCGACCCTGCTTTTCTCTAAACATCCTGGGGCACGACCCCAAGTGCCTCCTTGCCACCAGACAGACCCCTGGGGCTTTTGATCCCATCCAGGCCACTCATCGTTTTGAATTTTATTGGAGTAGAATTGATTTACAATGTTTTGTTAGTTTCAGGTGTGCAGGGCAGTGATTCAGTTAGACAAATACGTATACAGTCTACTCTTTGACCTGCATTTATGCCTCCAGAGAATGCACTAGCTCTTTAGAGATAAGCCCCCAAAGTAGAGCCCGGGGGAGCTGACACTGAATCCTGATTCTCATTATTCCTCTGGACCCAAGTTCTGGGCCCCTGCCTTCCACCCTTCCCTTGCCCTGGGGGGCTCCCAGAGCAGCTCTAAACTCTGGGACTAATACCTCTGGCTGCTGTGGGGATGCCACTTAGGGATACTTTATTACCCCTCCCAGGGAGGAGAACTGTCTTCAGCCCTTGACAACTGTTAGTGAGGTAACATGAGGTCCCAAGGGGCTCCTGCCCCTAGCTTTGTGTGAGGTTTGTGTCTGCATTTTCTCACATGGCTCCAGACTCAACCCTCTGGGCTCATGTGACCTCTGCTGATGCTGCTTCCTCGCCTTTCCCCGTCTTTGACCTGAGCTGCCTCACAGTCCAGAGCACCCTGCTGTGGAGGGTGCTGAGGTGCTGGTTGCCCCCTGGGTGCTAAGTATCCCTGGAAGCCATCAACACAGCCCGGGGAGCCAGGGGTGATGAGAGCCTCCTTGTGTGGGTTTGATGTGTGGGACTGGTGGAGGGCTCGGGAACAAAACCCAATCCTCAGGGTCCGGGTACATCTGCCACAGGCTCCTGGCTCTGAAATCACCATGGAAACAGCTCTGGCCTCTACACTAGAATGAGTCCCATCTAATAAACCCACTCATCTAAAGCTCTTGGGGATTCTAACCTTGGAGACAAATCCCAGGAAACTCAGGCCCAGGGTGGCAGGAGAATGGAAGTAGGAGGGGCACTCACAGAACATGGGCGAGGTGTGGTCTTGTCTGAGGAGGGGAAAGCACAGACATTTGGGTGCACTCCCTCTAGCTGCTCCTGTGTGACTTAGGGCAAGATGCTTCAGCTCTCAGAGCCTCAGTGTCCCCATCTGTACAATGGGGCTGCCTCTTGCTTTGAGTAAGAATGAAATGAGATAATGTAAGAGCCTCTAGAAGTGTGAGTCCCTCTCCCCTGGAAGAAGAAAGGATGCCATATAAACATATAAACCCCAGTGGCCCTGGCAAGCTAATACATGACTCTCACTGACCGGAGGAAATCTAAAAGAAGGAAAGAGAAGGCAGGGACAGGACATGGTGGAGGAAGAAAGGGCTCAGCAAGGACACAGTTTATAAAAGACAAAAGTTACATGCAGGACTCTTCTACCCAATGAGACACCTGGGCCCCTCGTCTTGGCCCTGCCATCCTGTCCTCCCCCAGGCCCAGGCTCCTCCTCCTGCTCTTTCCTTTCAGCTTCCAGCAAAGCCTGAAGGGCACAGAAGCCCCGACAAGGGACTAAGCAACCATTGCTGGAGCCCCAGGACCACAGATTGTAAAGCAGCCCTGATTTCTTCAGCAGCCGAGGCTGGGCCAGGTTCTGAAGTTACATCCTTGCCTAGCCCTGCGTTTCCTGCTTCCACTTCCATCCTGATGCCCTGGAGCAGTCAGGGGGCCAAAGTGCTAGTGAGCAGAACCAGAGCCTCTCCATGGCTGCATGCTGTCTCCTGCTGAGGGAGAGTCTGCCTGCACTCTGGTGGGAGCTCCCCTTCCTGCTTCCTGCCCTCCACTCTCCTCTGCTTTGTCTGCTTCACACATGTACCCCGAACCTCACTCACATCCCTGCAAGATTCCCCATATGATCTGTATTATCCATGGGCTAGTTCTGCTTCTGGGTTTCATTAGTTCTCCATCACCTTATAAGGAAAGAAAACAATGTATTACCATTCTGGGCATTCAGCAATTGTTTTCATAAGTCAGCGAATAAATATTTTCTCACGAGATTAAGCAAAGGATTATTTCATTCACTGTTTGTTCATGCAGCCCCCATATCTTCTCCCTGGCTCTGTCCTGGGTCCTGGGGTAGAGACCTGCCCAGAACTCTGTAGGAAACTTGTGCTGTTGCCGCCCCGATGAAGAAGTTTAAGAAGTTTGGAGATGAGTTTTTAGCCTTGGAGACATCACACTGGGAAGTGTGCTTTTGCTGCCCAGGCTGAAATGGCATACTTTTCAGAGATGGTCTTTCTGTGCTTCTCGCAGACTCTGGGGCCCCCATCTCGGGATACAGAAACAGGAGACCAGTCGGGTGCACGGGGCGGGACTGAGCTTCCCCGTGGTGTGTGGCTCTCTCCCCGTGACCACTGTCCTGGGCTGCAAGTCTGTCTCTGACTCCTCTGAATGGTTCTTGTTTCAGCCCCATGTCTTCCCCCAGATGGGTAAGGCCTGGCATCCCTGATGTGCATCGAGAGCTGGTTACTGCTGCTGCTGGGGCCCCGAAGGTGCTGCACAGACAAAGGCCGGTTATCTATGGTGCCAGAACCTGAGCTCTAGGGACAGAGTATTACTTGGATGTACCGTCCATGAAGACTAGAAATATGGGGATCTCTGAACCTGACATGCAATCACTGGCACCGCCTTGCCAAACAAAGCCTGGGCCTGTAAGTCCCCCAACCGTCCTCTCTGAATTTCCCTGAATGTGCCTACTGACAAGGGTGACAGGGCAGAGCTGTGCATGGCCTGGGAGTCACAGTCTGGGTTTGGGCCCGGATCTGCATGGTTCCAGCAAGTCATCAAGATCCAAGATCCCCATGCCATCCCTGTGATGCTTCTGCCCTGCAGGAGGCAGAGCGAGGAAGACCATCAGATGGAAGAGTCTGAACCCACTTTTGGGTCTACCCATCAATTCCCAGCCAGACACTGTTTTCTCCTCACTCTGGGCAGCCGTTCTCACATGGGCCAGCTTGTCCCCTCAGAATCTCATTGCCATCAAAAAACCCACTTACAGGCTTGTGATCTAAATCTAGTGTTTTATCCATTCCTTTTGAAAGGCTGCAGCTTTTCTGTGGAAAATAACACCCTTTTTCTTTTCAATCCTCTTTAAGGGAGTGATGACAGAACCTGTTCCTTTTCCACTTAGGATAACCTCATTACAGTGATCGAGATCCAGGCATCAGTGATCTTGGATCACTCACCTCTCCTGAGTTTCTGGTCTGCAGAGCTGTCAAGAGCCCAAAGTTCATCTGGGGAGATGAGTGAAGTAGAGAGTAAAGAAGAAATTGACCCCTCCCTTCTCCCATGGCACTTCAACATCTGCTTCCTCCTTTGTATCTGCTCTCCCCCTTGGCCTTGTCTAAACAAGCTCTTAAAAGAGAATTGGGTAAACCCAGTCCTTCTTGGTTATAATCGAAAAGAATTTATGTACAACACTACAAAAGTTTTTTTAAAGAGGTTAAGGCCTCAGCTTAAAAGAAAGTAGCTCTGGTTATGGAATTTCAGGTCCAGAAACTTAATGAGAGAGAGAGAGAGTGCATGTGTGTGTGTTGATTGGGCAGAGTAGGGGTGGGAGATGGAGTTAAGGAGGAAGTTTTCTCCAGTTCTGGAAATCAAATTGTCTTCATTCATTAGAGTTTTATTGTACAATTATGTGCCAAGCATTGTGTAAACACTGAAAGTGAAAGTCACTCAGTTGTGTTCAACTCTTTGCCACCCCATACAGTGGTTGGAATTCTACAGGCAAGAATACTGGAGTGGGTAGCCTTTCCCTTCTCCAGGAGATCTTCTCAACCCAGGGATTGAACCCAGGTCTCCCACAGTGCAGGCAGATTCTTTATCAGCTGAGCCACCAGGAAAGCCCAAGAATACTGGAGTGGATAGCCGGTCCCTTTTCCAGTGGATCTATGTAAACACAGGGGATTTAGAAATAGAACCAAAATCTCTAGCCCTATTTTCCTCCTAATTAATTAGATCATGATAGTCTTGGAACATTTAAGTTTTTCATTTATTTTTAACTAACTAATTTATTTAATTGGAGAATAATTACTTTACAGTACTGTGGTGGTTTTTGCCACACATAGACATGAATCAGTCATGGGTACACATGTGTCCCCTTATCCTGAACCTTCCTCCCACCTCCATCCCCACCCCATCCCTCTAAGTTGTCCCAGAGCATTGGCTTTGAGTGTCCTGCTTCATGCATCGAACTTGCACTGGTCATCTATTTTACATATGGTAATATACATGTTTCAGTGCTATTCTCTCATATAACCCTACCCTCACCTTCTCCCACATAATCCAAAAGTCTGTTCTTTACATCCATGTCTCTTTTGCTGCCTTGCATATAGGATCACCATTACCATCTTTCTAAATTCTGTATATATGCATTAATATACTATATTGGTGTTTCTCTTTCTGACTTACTTCATTCTGTATAATAGGCTCCAGTTTAATCCACCTAGTTAGAACTGACTCAAATGTGTTCTTTTTGATAGCTGAGTAATACTCCATTGTGTATATGTACCACAGCTTTCCTATCCATTCATCTGCCGATGGACGTCTAGGTTGCTTCCATGTCCTGGCTATTATAAACAGTGCTGCAATGAACATTGGAGTACATGTGTCTCTTTCAATTCTGGTTTCCTCAGTGTGTATGCCCAGTAATGGGATTGCTGGACCATATGTCAGTACTATTTCCAGTTTTTTAAGGAATTTAAGGAATTTTCACACTGTTCTCTATACTTGCTGTACCAGTTTGCATGCTTTTATTTCCACTACTTTGGGAGGTGGGTCATAGCAGATCTTGCTGTGATTTATTTCAGAGAGTGTTCTGCCTGTTTCCTCTAAGAGTTTTATAGTTTCCAGTCTTACGTTTAGATCTTTAATCCATTTTGAGTTTATGTTTGTGCATGGTGTTAAAAAGTGTTCTAGTTTCATTCTTTTACATGTGGTTGACCAGTTTTCCCAACACCACTTGTTAAAGAGATTGTCTTTTCTCCATTTTATATTCTTGCCTCCTTTGTCAAAGATAAGGTGTCCATAGGTGCATGGATTTATCTCTGGGCTTTCTATTTGTTCCATTGATCTATATTTCTGTCTTTGTGCCAGTACCATACCATCTTGATGACTGTAGTTTTATAGTATAGTCTGAAGTCAGGAAGGTTGATTTCTTCAGTTCCATTCTTCTTTCTCAAGACTGCTTTGGCTCTTCGAGGCTTGTGTTTCCATACAAACTCTGAAATTATCTGTTCTAATTCTATGAAAAATACTGTTTGTAGCTTGATATGGATTGCATTGAATCTATAGGTTGCTATGTGGTCTTTGCACATGCCAGGCTGCTTTCACTAGAGGATACTTATTCTTGCTGCTTTCTCCATTTGTAACACTTTTCCTCAGCAACCTCATGGTTCATTTCCTCACCTCATTCTTGTCTGTTAAGATTTGATGCTTCTCCCTTTTATTCTTGATGAGTCTAGCTAATGGCCTGTCTGTTTTGTTTATCTTCTCAAAGAACCAGCATTTAATTTTGTTGATCTTTGCTATAGTCTCCTTCATTTTCTTTTTTAAAATTTTCATGTGAATTGGTTTACTTCAGGAGTCATCATTACCCTGCTTTCTGAAAGGAACAGACCGCATAGAAGTTCTGCTTCCTAGAGATAATTTAAAAGGTCATTCCTTCAACCAACAATCACTAGTCATATGCCAACCAAGTGTCCAATGTGCACTAGACTGTACACAGCTCACACACTAAGTGTAATGCACAGCAAATGACATACAGCTGTTCTCACCTCCAGGAAACCAGGAGAGATGCTGGTGGTCCTGAGGAAAGCCCATTGGCCAACCCTGCTCTTTTCTCCCAGTTACCAGGCAGTCCATGTTCCCAAAGCTTTCTTTTCTTTTTTCCTAATCAACTGTCAAGTCACTGTGCCCTCTACTCCTCCCCTGAGAGAGGGGAGCTCCTACATTAAGACTAAGGACCCCTGCTTCTATATGGGTTTGCTGGTACAGTTCATTGGGAATGAACCTGGCCCAGGACCTAGTCTCAGGTCAAATGTTTGTCTCATTTCCCAAGTGCCCCCAACTGAAAGTAAGTGACAAGCGGAACCAGTTAGAGTAGAGAGTTTTCTCCAGAAGGAAGTTTGGACACTTTCAGGGAAAAGCAGTTAACAACTGTGGCCGAGATGCAGTCACTTCTGGGTCTCCTGCATTTTCAGCTGATGACTGGGGTGGTCCCCTTCCAAATTTATCGTTTTGAAAACCAAATCTCAACTCCAGAGTGTTTCCAGGTAAAATGTCAGTCTTCATGTGCCCAGCAAGATCAGACGACTGGCAAATGAAGAGCAGGGGTCAGGTGTCACACCAGTGACTCTGTAGCATCATATGGGACAACTTTCCTCTCACCTGTGTTCATCCCAGCATAGGCACCAGGCCCAGCTCAGGCCCACACCATGCACTGCAGGATGTGATGAAGGCCAGCCCTCACCTTTGCAAATGCCCTTGCCTGCAGCTTTGGGAACTGGAAGTTGTTGGAACAGGGAAAGTTGAGAAGAATAGGCAGCCACTCTGCCTATCAATCAGTTTAACTCCTTCAGTGTTATATTAATTCATATATTAACCCCATGAGCATTTATTGGGGCAGAAACTTTACAGGCAGTGAGGGAAACAAAAATGGGAAAGAGAATGTCAACCTCCCAGTTCAGGGCTTTCAAACCTTTTTGATCATAGCTCACATCAGAATATAAAAAATATACCTTATACTGTGACCCAGTGTACACTTGCACTCGTGCACACATACAAACAAGGGAGAAACAGAAGTTCACAAATGAGCTGATCTTTGCTATGTGGGATGCATCCTGGTCTGGCCTGTTCTCTTTTTAATACCAATTAGGTTTCCATTTGTCTTCCCTCCTGAATCCACAGAAGGACAGCATTTGGTGCTTGGGCTGTTTAGATAGAGGGAATGACTCTGGCAAGACCACTTACATCATATGGTGTAGTGGCATCATCACACTGCAGGGCTTCCTGCATTGGAGCTGCAGGGGACAGGATGGCTCACCCTGCATGTCACATGACAGTGTATGTCACATGCTATATGAGGAACACATTGAGACTGATTACTTTATCTGCTCAAGTGCAGTAAGATGGCATGAGAATCATATGGTCTGGGTTTTATTATCATAACTATTCATATTAAAGAGGATCTTCTGAAGAAATACCACCCAAGGCCATCCTGCCTGGCAAATGACCTGAATAAATCCAAGAATGGTAGATCAGGCCTGAGGGAGGTTCAGTTTCTGATGCGTGATACACCTGGGATGAGGTGAGATAAGAACCATCCTATTTTCCTTCCTACTTTCCCAGGGAGGGAGGGCTTTGCTTGCCCCAGGGAGGGAGGGAGAAGCAGGCAGGGCAGCCTAGCTCAATCAGGGGCCAGAAACTTATCTTTTGGGCTGGAGCAAACTGTCTCCTTCTCTGGGATCCACAGGGATGAATCAGAGTGTAGAGGGCATGGTGAGCATCACAGGTGTGGTGACACAACCCACACTCACTCAGGCATGTTGATGCCTGGCCTGCTCTCCTCCCTGGGTTTGTATCTTGTGATGGATAGTTCCCCTTCCACTGCACCCCTGGCCATATCTCCCTGTCCTGTGGTCCAGGGCACTCAATGCTTTCATGCCAGCCTTCTCCCATCGCTAATACTGCATATTCTTAAATTTAAAAAATGTGTATTGGACTCATTTTGTCACCTGGATTATGAGCTGCTTTAAGACAAGGCAGTGATGCTGACATCTTTACTCAGACATATGCCCCAGTGGATGACGTTTCTGCCTGGGCTTCCCTCTTGATTAATATGTAGCTAATAGCTGTGCACAAAGTCCAGGGATGTTTGGTAGCAATGGGTACAAGGCCAAACAGTAACAATAGCAACAACAAAAACACATTTTATTCCAGAACAGAATCCAGTAAAAGTGCTGAGTGATGACACAACAGGGAAGCTGGGTAACCAGTTGTCCTGGATAAGTGAAACCACCCGGAGACATAGCCATCGGGCAGGTGTTTTCTCCCCTCATGGCAGCTTGAAATCCAGGCAATGTTTCCTTTCTCATTTCCTTTGTGTGCGTATGCATGTATATGTGTGTATGTGTGATGCTGCACTTACAAATTTGTTTATTGGGGTATAGTTGCTTTACAACATTGTGTTAGTTTATGCTGTACAGTGAAGTGAATCAACTATATGCATACATATATCCCCTCCCTCTTGGACCCCCACCCCCACCCCACCCATCTAGGTCATCACAGAACACCAAGCTGAGCTCCTGGTGCTATATAGCAGGTTACCTAAAGCCATTTTTGCTTTATCCCCAAGATTGACATCACTTTTCCCCCATTCTCACTTAGTTCATTTTAAAAAACCAATGACCCATTCTGTTATAGACAGTATCATAAAGAATTAGGTGTTGACTCAGTCTTTTAAAACTAAGTTGGCGGGGGGCGGGGGGGGGGAATAGGCCTACTATTAACAGCAACAGTCAGCAGCAAGAACAGCAGCTTGAATAGCTTTCACAGCATGTCCTCAGAACAGCCTCTCTGTAGCATCATCATCGCTGTGTGATATGTGAGGAAGAGACAGCTCAGGGAAGCCACTAGACGCCCATGCAGTGATCAAGGGTGAGTCACATCCCCTGTGCCTGCAGCCCACAGTAGTTTTTGCTGCTGTACATTCTAGAGATGTAATTCATTTTAAGGTTAGCATATACAAAAAATCACCAAAACGGGAAAATGCTGCAGGGGCTGCAAAAATAATCCATCTAAGGTAATACACTTTCTCCAAATCAAAATTACTGTTCCCCCCACCCCCATCTGTTTTAAATTATGTTGTAGGAACTTCCCTGGCAGTCCAGTGGTTAAGGCTCCATGCTTCCAATGCAGGGCATGCAGATTTAATCCCTGGTCAGGGAACTAAGATCCCAAGTACCTTGGAGTCAAAAATAAAAGAAATTTAATAAATAAATATATTGTAGCCAGGGTCCCAGCATGGAGGATATTCCCCACGTATGGAGCAGGGATGGGGCTGCAGCAGACACAGCTGAATGATGGAGGAGGCAGCAGGCGAGGGCAGGGGAACTGTCCCCTCTGAGGTGCCTCTGTGTATGGTCTGGAGCACCAAGGACCAGCAGGAGATCAAGGGCCTAAGTCTAGAGGCTGTGCAGCCACCAGATCCAGGGAGACTCAGCAGCTGAGTGACCTTAGAAAGGAGGAGAGTGGCCACTGGATGCTGCCAGGACAGAAGAGGCTTCCATGCATGAGCCTGGGGGAGAAGAATTGTGGGGCTTAGTCTCCATCACATCCTTTTCTGGGGACACAGCACCAGTGTTTATCTGGCATCAACCAGGGCCAAGGAGCCCTCCTGGAGCTTGGTATTGAAGCTAAATCTGGCCTCTGTACCATGACACCAAATGAAATCTCAAGAGACAGTTTTTGGTGAAATAGAATAGAATAGCTTTATTGATTTGCCAGGTAAAGGAGGCTGCAGTGGCCTAATTCTCTCAAAATTGTGTTTCCCAGCCCAGGTGAGCCTATGAGGAATGTCTTGGTCCAGGGGCAAAATTGCTGATGAGAATCAGGGTGAAGATGCAGGGCCTGCATTCCTCCAATCATCGGTCATCAGATGATGATGGGCAAATTGTGACCTTCTCTGAAATGAAGAATGCTTCATCAAGTAGTTAACATCTTCCATTTGGTGAGGGTTTCAGTTCTGCAGAAGAGCTCAAAGATCCTCTCATGTGTGTTCCTTGAGGGGGAACCAGGACCCTACCCCAAGGCTGCACTCTTGCTTCGTGGCTGCTCCTCTCTTGTCTCGGTATGCCCTCCTTTCCCGGATTAGCAACTGTTTGAACTAGCCCTTTGGCACTGAGAGAAGGGACACAGCAAGACTTTTGTGTTCAGGAGCCCCATATGGTCCTTCTCAGTTCCAGATAGACCTGGGGCTGCCAAGTGGCATCAGCAAAGATAGCACCATCACAAAGGCTTGAGTGTTTAAAGGCATCCTCAGTCCTGACAGAATCCAGAAGAGGATACATCGAGGGAGTGGTCTTGAATCTCTAAGGACTGGCAGAGGCCAACCCAACGAAAACAGTGGGAGGAGACCAGGCATCAGGGGGACGTAAGCAGAGCACAAGCCGCACCCGAGGGTGTCTGTGTCAGCTCGGGGACCCGCAGCAAAGCCCCTCCAATGGGGTGGCCCAAACAGCTGACACTTACGTCCTCACAGCTCTGAAGGCTGGAAGTCCAAGATCAGGGTCGGCAGGCCTCGCTCCTTGGTGTATAGACGGCTGTCACTTCCCTGTATCCTCACACAGTCCTTCCTCTGTGTGTGTCTGTGTCCTAATCTCCTCTTCATCAGGACACCACTCAGACTGGATTAGGGCTCATCCTAATGGCCTTGTTTAGCTTCATTACCTTTTTAAAGACCCTGTCCCCAGATACAGTCCACTCTGCATTTGAGGGACTTCCATAATTCCTCCACAACGCTGGGGAAATACAGACGGCATCCGCAGGTCAGAGTTCTGGAGAAAATGCCAGATGCAGCCTGCTCACGGCAGGGACAGAGGAGCTGGCAGCTCCTTCTAGGGGTTTAATGAGCACAGTCATTAAAGCCATTAGTCAGGGTCCCCTCAGCCCCCAGCTGACCTGGTTGCCTGTGGTTCTCTAATTAAGCTCTAGCGCTGAGATCCCCTGGTGTCTCCACAGAGTAGCCAGCAGATGAGCTAATTTGCCTCGAGTCACTTCTCTGAAGGACTATCAGTTCTCTGAAAAATATCCTAAAGATAATCTACACCCTTGGCTGAGCTCAGGAAGGCTGGTCTATTTTGTTCTCAACTCCTCCCCATTCTGAGCACAGAGGCCTTGTGTTTAACAGGTGTTTCTGGCACAGAGAGCGGGGGATGCAGTGAAGGAGCTTCATCATCCCGAGTGCTCTTCCTCTTCACAGAGAACACCCTTCCACACACAGGTATGTGGGCTCCCACACACTCACACACATGCACACTCAGCTTCTGCAGGCCCACTTAGCAGAGGCAGACACAATCTTCACATGGCACATGAATTATTGTGCGGCTGCTGCAATCAGGTTCCTCTTTGGGAGTCACTTGGTCTGGCTAGGAGCTCTGCTCAGCTGCTGTTTGCCTTTGTGTCACTTATGAAGAGAGTGTTAAAAAGCTGATTCGTAGTGGACACAAGATTGGGGCAGACTAAATTTCCTGGGCCCAGGCTGTGCCAATGGTGTTTGCTGTAAATTACAAGTCAATTGACACTTCATTACATGCTCCATGTGGTGCTGGCTTAGAAATGCTTCATAAACCTGAGTTCAGTTGCCTTCACATGCATGGAACAGAATGACATTTCTTAGGAAAAGAATCTGCATGGCAGACTTGCTTAATTCAGACCATCACCCCATCCCACTCATCCTGCCTAGCGGGAGTTTGCTACCCCCTTCGAACCCTGGCTTTGCAGAGGCCTCCCTGTGGTGTCCTTGAGTAGGTGCTGGGGTCAGTGGCCTAGAGCTGACCTGCTGGGCTGAGAGCTTCCAGAGGCAGGAGCCCCTGTTGCCCTGCTAAGGAGGAGGTGGCTCTGACTCCCAGTGGGGACTCAGCTCAGTGTACACCCACCTTTTCAGCTACACGTGACTTGGGATAACAGCTGAGACTTCCTCACTTTAAGCAGGACTGAAATAATGATATATTATTGATAATAATATGGACTAACTAAAAGGCTATAACATAGAGATGCCAGGCCCTCTATAACATAGAGATGAATCTAGACTGTGACCAGTAGCAGAGAGATAGACAACTCACCAAACGCAGGCAACGGTCTCAGAAGTAGCGCAGGTGATGGCCCTGTATCATGCAGGGGCCTCCAGGAAGTGCAGGGAGCAGGGAACTTTCTAGGACAGCAGGTGGCAAACCTCCTGCAAAGGGCTAGACAGTACATGTTGTAGGCTGTGTAAGGTACACCGCCTTTGTCCAACCCTGATGTAGCAGACACATCTCTGGATGAGTGGCCAGTGTAACTCGATTCACTGAACAGTTGGTGGTGGGCAGCCTGCCAATTCTGAGCTAGGATGGGGGAAGGAGTGGATCACTTATTTGCAGGGGACTGCATCTACTTCCAGGACAGTTTAATGGTAAACTGTTATTACGACCCTTCTCTCTCTCCTTTTCTGATGGTATTAATCTACTGAAGTGGTATTTTAAAACAATGATCACGTTTTCCCTTTCTTAAAAATTGTGAAGGAAATATGTAGTCATTATAAAATTATTAGAGAATAGAGGAAGCCAAAAGGAAGAAAATCAAATTACTGGCTACCTTTCAACTTGTTTCTTTTGCTTTGCTCACAGACACTCACAATGAGAGGTGGGGAGTGACGGGGAAAGGGAGATAGCACAGAGCAGGCTGGGGGCTCGCAGCCACTCATCACCTCCTGGTCCTTGCAGATCGAGCCTCCCCGGTGGGTGGGTGGGTGTCTCCCTGTGGGAGAGCTACTGGGTCTCTGCTGAAGGCTTGCCCCCAGCAGGAGCAGTCTTCCAGCCTCTGACTGCAGGCCCGTCTCCAACGGCAAGAATTCCTGCTAGGTGAGGGAACTGGCAATGGAGCTGGTCCCACTCACCCTCTTCGTTCCCTCAGTAAACATCTGTTGGGCATCTCCTCTGTGTCCAGCAACCTTCTAGGCCCTGAGCCAACAAGACAAAACTAGGAGCTTTCATTCTCCCAGGGAACCTGAATTAAAGCAAACAAATATTGTGAAAATAATCACTTAAATTTTGTGGGTGATGCCTGTAAATAATACACTGGGAAGTAGGGTGGTCGGTTTAGGGGTGGCAAGGAACCAACCCTAGGGGGGTGATAAGGACATGGGGGTTGAGCGGTCCAGACAAAGAGCAAGTTCAAACATCCTGGGAGGGGCCAGGGTTGTGACCAGAAGGGCTCTGTGGGTAGAACGAAGGATTCAGATGAAGAGCAGAGTGGGAAGGGTTGGGGTAGTGGGGAGGACTGGGGTTGGCAGGGCCTTTTGCTATGGAGAGACTTGGATTTTATGAGCGCAATAGGAAGTCCGTGGAGGATTTCAGGCAGGAGAGCTGTGTAACCTGACTTAACACTTTCCAAACCTGGCTTCTGCTGTTTGAGGGGAACAGGCTGGGCAGGAAGAGGGGAAGCAGGAGGGGCTGCAGGGCAAGCGCTGGTGGCAAGGATGCACTGGTCCTGCACCTCTGGAGTGGGGAGCTGGCAGGACCCCTGATAGCTGGGAGCAGAGAGAAGACAACCTGAGAAACTCCTGCTCTGAGATAGGAATGTGGGCTCCTGGATGGGTGAGCTGGGGGCCCTTTAGCATCTGGGTGCTGAGTAAGTGACTCAGGTGGGTCGGGAGCTCTTCTGAGAGGACTTTCTGACCAGTCCTGACCAGTTAGCTTCCTCACCTGCAGTGATGGTCTGTAATAGCCTCTGCCCTCCCAGCCCCCGACCCCGACGCCAGGCCTCCCACTGACCTGAGAATCTCAGACCAGAAGGGCCACCCAAGCTGTCGCCATGTACCCCAACTCAGCCTGTCAGAGCAGGCAGCCTCAGTTATCCACGGAGAAGCCGGTGGGGAGGTCCAGGGGCCCCCATCGCCCTGGGGTCCTGCACAGCCCCCGTGGGCCCAGCTGTCCCTTTGGAAAGAGGCATTGGACACTCTTGTGATCAGCAGTCACACTGTGGTCTTCACTAATCTGCAAAATAAGCAAAGCTTTCAGTACTTTCTGTTTTCTCTGCATGAGTATGTATGTTTCTAATCAACTCATGGCAGTTGTAAAAGTATCTAATGAGAGTTGTAAACGGTGGATGCCTCTGCATGAACAGCTCTCTGCTCTGACCCAGGGCTGCCCACGGGACATCCTCAGGAGGCCACACGGGGCCCTCCACTTTGATGTACGTACTGGGCTGGGGGCAGGGTAGGGCTCCGGGAAGGGGCTGGCTGATATCCTGTGTACATTACAATCCCCGAGGGCCCAGGCTTCCCATAAAAATGGAAGCAGAGGTGACGGTAATATAGGGGCCCTGGTTGATCAGGAGCCCCCACACTGCACACTGGTGGGGGAGGTGGGCCAGGGGCTTCCTGTACTTCGTCCCCTCTTGTAGCTGAGAAAGAAGTGGGACTTGGCAGGCCTGTCTGTCAACTCCCTCCCTGCCTTGTCTCCACATTTGGCGCAGGCACTGAGTTTATGGGCCACATGGCAGGAAGTCCACAACAGCTATGCTGACAGAAACCAGGAGAGAGGCCATTTTCCAGAGACCCAGCCCAGACAGTCCTGCCAAGAGGTAGGGGAGGAGGCCCTCCATGGGACTATGGCCATGCACAGCACCGGGACTCCCTGTTCCATAAAGACATTGTCTATCATAAATTCAGAGAACTCCAGAGCTGAAAATGTTTGTACAAATCATTTTGTTCATTGTCTGTTTTACTGTGAAGACCCAGGGAAGGGAGGCAGCTTTCCTAGAATATTGGCAAAGGCAGGACTGGTACCAATTTCCTGATTCTTCATTCCCGGGAAGAGAACATAGAGCGCTTTACCCTCTCCAGCGAAGATGCTTTCCAAGCCTCCTGGGCAGAACTTGCCAGACCTATCCAGGGCTACGGCACTCACAAAAAAGAATAGGTTTGCATGACCTCCTGTGATAAAGGGATTAGGCTTCTTTGGGAACAGACAAACTATGGAGGGGGATACCTGCCACCCCACAGCCACCAGGCTTCAGCACACCTGCCAGAGAGTTCCATGCATGCATGTGCATATATGTATGTGTGTGCGTGCATGTCCAAGTATGTCTCTGTGTGTTTGCAGCTACATAGAACAGATTTTGCACTTCCCTGCCTGTCTCTGAGTGGTTTCTTAGAACCCAGAGAATGAAACCCGTTTGTTTCTCCACAAATCTCTTTATACTTTCTTATTAAAAGAGACCAGTTCACATGCCTTTTCTCAGGTGGAAGAAAAGAAAACCACAAATAGATCAAATAATTTTCTTATATCATTCAGAATATTTGTGATCAATTGAAATGTGATGAGTATTTGTAATGAACTGAACCCACATCCCCAGACCCGGAAAAAGATAGAAATCAGATGAAGTATTAAAAAGCAGAAATTAAGGCCCAAAGTGCCCCTGTTGTATTTTGTGAGTACTTGGCCACTCTCATCAGACACCCAACTGCATTAGTTCCAAAAAATAGTGCCAGAAACTAAGTTTGGAATTGATATTTAAGATTGGTTCAGATATGACTGAAGTGACTTAGCACACTCATACTCATACACATACACATACACTTGCATGGTATATTCTGAGGAGCACTAAGAAGTGTTAAACAAAAAAACAAAGGAGTTATGCAGGGAAATGTGTTTAGAAAACCCTTTGTAAACAAAATTAAGCAGGTTTCTTAGAGTAGCACTTCTCAGGACCTTGAAAATGCTGGCATGCATGGGGCTCTCCAAGAATGAGAGCAAAGGATAGTTCTGAATTTATTTGACTATAGAATATTTTTTACTAAAGATCTCACCAGGAGTTGGTGATGAACAGGGAAGCCTGGTATGCTGCAGTCCATGGGGTCACAAAGAGTCGGATATAACTGAGCAACTGAACTGAACTAAACTGAAAGACCTAATTGGTCAGCTATTTTTCCAAAATACCTTTTGGGGGAGAAACATGTCTAGATAGGGCTTTCTAGTACAGTCGAATACAGCAGCTCCTGTCTAATGATAGAAGAGTGGCAGGATTTACAGACAGCATAATAAGGACCTCCACAAAAACAATGGGAAAATAAACTTTCAGATTCTATAAACGAGCGAAAGGCTTGCATCAATTCAAGGAGAATTTATCCAAGATACATTGCTGAAGGTAAAAGCAACAGGCTTGTGGCATTTGAACTCCCCTCCCACCCTGTCCAATTCCATGACAGCCTTGATAACTAGAGCCTGACAATCCCAGTGGTTGTGAAACCCACCAACCTTGTAGCCACCAGAGGAATCAGACTGGGTTTGAGGTTCCTCAAAATGTCCCATCGCCAGAGCATTGCCACTATCTACTTGTCTTGAAGATTTCTGGAGAAGTCCCCCATATGTGGGCTTGCGTGCTTGTTCAGTCATGTCTGACTCTTTGTGACCCCACAGACTGTAGCCTGCCAGGCTCCTCTGTCCTTGGGATTTCCCAGGCAAGAATACTGGAGTGAGTTACCATTTCCTTCTCCAGAGCATCTTGAACCCGAGTCTCCTGTGTCTCCTGCATTGAAGGCAGAGTCTTTTCCCTTGAGCTACCAGGGAAGCTCCTTTGTTGATATTTGGCCTGACTCAGAACTCTGCAAGAAAAGCTCTATCCCTGAGAATTTGACAAGAACTTTCAGCTGCAATACCAGTTGAGAGAATCAAGAGTCTGGGCAAAAATGTAAAAGGCATATCTGGGTACTGAGATACCCCCATGGGGGCCCCAAAAAGCTCTGAATTATTTCTGGGGATCAGGAAGGCTGTGCACATGCTAAAGGAAGACCTGAGAAAGTCCTAATCACTCAAGTCAGGTTGACCCTGAGGTTCAGCACAAGCAGGAAGTAAACACTAAAGCAGAGCTGTAAACTGCACGCAGAGAGCCCCCTGAAAAGGGGAGAAGACTTATTAGTTCAAGGCATTTAAAGAAAACTCTGGGCAATCACTAGGTGACTACTAAGCTAACTGAGCAGAAACTTCAGTGACGGCACAATAGGTAAAACGTACTTTACAGAATTAGTCCAGCAAAGTCATTAAACAAACTAATCAACCATCAAATGAACAAATCCAAACAACAAACCAGCAACGACAAACCCTGGGGGCAGGGCAGGAGTCGTGGTATGTGTGTCTCATTTTGAAAGCCCCATGTTATATTATCAAAAATATTCCATTTTCAACAAAAACTATGTGGTACAGGAAAGAAAGAGAAATTTCTGGCTCATACACTGGAAAATAAGCCTTGAGGAGGCCCAGATATGGGACTTACTAGGCAAACACTTTAATTTATCTATCATAAATATGTTCAAAGAACTCAAGGAATTTATGAAAATTATGTCTCAACAAATAGAGAATATCAATAAAAATATACAAATTACTAAAAAGAACCAAATAAAATACTGGCATTTAAAAGTATAATAAGTAAAATGAAAACTTTATTAAAATTGGAAATTTGAGCTATTAAAAGAAAGAATCAGTGAATTGAAGATAAATCAATTGAGATAACCCAGCTTAAGGAACAGAAAAAGGAAGCAGAAAAAGAAAGGATGCAGAACCTCAGAGACCTGTGAAACATTATCAATCATGCTGATATATACCTAGAGGGAGTCACAAAAGAAGAAGAGAAAAAGAATATCTGAAGAAATAAAAAGTGAAAGTCACTGAGTCGTGTCTGACTCTATAGTCTAAGGAATTCTTCAGGCCAGAATACTGGAGTGGATACCTTTCCCTTCTCCAGGGGATCTTCCCGACCCAGGGATCAAACCCAGGTTTCCCGCATTGCAGGCAGATTCTTTACCAGATGATCCACAAGGGAAACCCAAGAAGACTGGAGTGGGTAGCCTGTCCCTTCTTCAACAAATCTTCCTGACCCAGAAATCAATCTTCCTGACCTAGGAATCGAACCAGGGTCTCCTGCTTTGCAGGCAGATTCTTTACCAATTGAGCTATCAAGGAAGCCCAATAATCACTTAAAATGACCCCAATTTTATGGCAAACATTAATATACATATCCAAGAAACTCAGAAAACTTCAAGTGGGATAAACTCAAGGAGATTCATACCGAGATACATCATGGTCAAACTGTAGAAAGCCAACCACAAAGAGCATCTTGAGGGCAGCAAGAAAAAAATGTGTCATCACATAAAAAAAAGTTCACCTCAATGAAATCAAAAGTGGCTTCCTCACTGAAAATCATTGAGGCCAGAAAACAGTGAGGCAACATAATGAAAAGGTTGAAAGAAAAATATAGTCAACCAAGAACTCTATATCCAATAACCCTATCTTTCAAAAATAAAGAAAAAATGAAAATATTCCCAAATAACCAAAACTAAGAACACTCTTCACTCACAGAACGGCCTTATGAGAAGTACTAAAAGAAGGGCTGCAGGCTAAAATGAAAAGACCCTATGCTTGAATCCATATGGAGAAATACTTGCACTGGTAAAGGTAACTATATATTTATAAAAGACAGAATAAATGTATTTTTATACTGCTTTTCTTCTCTTGTCTGATTTTTAAAACAATTTCTAAACCAATAGTTATAAAACTATATTGATGGATTGATAATATATAAAGATATAATTCTTATGACTATTATAAACAATAAAGGAGAGAGAAGGGCTGGAGCCATATTGGAACAAAGTCTACTAATGCAAGTAAACTAGTGTCAATCCAAATTGACTTGTAATTGTAGTCCCAATGACAACCACTGAGAATTAACTAAAAACCATATAGTGAAGGAATGTACAACAGAATTAAAATGATATCTAGAAAATAGCATAAAGGAAGTTAATGATGGAATAGAGAAGCAAAGGCAGAAAATATATAGAAGACAAATGGCAAAATGGCAGATGCAAATCCTGACATTAGCAATGACAATAATAGAAATGAAATAAAAATTTAAATCAAATGCTGAAATTAACAGAATGGAATAAAAAATTATTAAACTCTGTGTTCTCTATAAGAGGCATCTTTATAGTTAAACAGAGAGATAGCTTAAGAGTAAAATAGTGGAAAAGTATATACCATGCAAACAGTAATTAAAAGAGAACTGAAGTGGTTATACTAGTACCAGGTAAAATAGACTTTAAATTAAAAATTATTACTAGTGACAAGGGAGGATATCTTATAAAGATAAAAGTGAGCACTTGTCAGAAAGATATATGATTATATACATAAATGTACCTAGTAACAAAATCCCCCCAAATGCATGAAGCAAAAGCTGAAAATAAAAAGGAGGCATAGCTAACTAGTTAATAACACAGAGGTTGTGTGTGTGTGTGTGTGTGTGTTCATTCCCTCAGTCATGTCTGAGGGACATGGATCCTCTGTCTAAGGGATTTTTCTGGCAAGAATATTGGAGTGGGTTGCCATTTCCTCCTCAAGGGGATCTTCCTAACCCAGGGACTGAACCCACATCTCCAGTGACTCTTGCATTGGCAGGAAGATTCTTTACCACTGAGCCACCTAAGGAGCCCAAAAGGGAGACATAAAGAATTAAAAAATAATAACTGGAGACTTCAATACTCCACTTCCAATGTGAATAGAATAACTAAGCAGAAGTCCACAAGAAAAGATCTGAACAACAGTATAAACTAACTAGACCTAACAGACATCTATTGTACACTCCATATAACAGCAGGATGCAAATTATTCTCAATTACCTGTGGAAGATTCTCCAGAATAGACCATATGCTAGGCCATAAAACAAGCCTAAATAAATTTAAAGGGATTGAAGTTTTACAAAGTATTATCCCCAACCACATAGAACTAAAGTAGTTCCTCAGTAGGGCTTCCCAGGTGGTGCCAGTGGTAAAGAACACATCTGCAAATGCAGGAGATGTAAGAAATGTGGGTTCAATCCCTGGGTTGGGAAGATCACCTGGAGGAGGGCGTGGCAACCCACTCTGGTATTCTTGCCTGGAGAATTCCATGGACTGAGAAACCTTCTAGGCTACAGTCCATGGGATCTCAAAGAGTTGGACACAACTTAGGTGACTTAGTGGCATGCACGCAGTTCTTCAATAACAGAAGAACATTTGAGAAATTCACAAATATGTCCAATAAACAACACATCCTTAAATAACCAATGGATCAAAGTAGAATACACAAGATAAATTAAAAATATTTTGAGATTACTGAAAATAAAACCACAATAGACCAACACTAATGAGATATAGCTAAAGCAGTATTTAGAATGAAGTTTATAGCTTTAAACATCTTTAGTAAAAAAGGATTTCAAATAACTAACTTAACCTTATAACTTAAGACTAGTAAATGAATAGCAAACTCAATCAACAAGAGAAGGAAGTAAATAGTAAAGGTTAGAGTGGAAATAAATGAAATAGACAATAGAAACCCAAAATAATATCAATATTTTAATACTGATACCAAAATTTTTCAAACCAAAAATTTGAAAAGAAGAACAAAATTAACAAAACTTAATTCAAATAACCAAGAAAAGTAGCAAAAAGTAGCAAAATATTAAAATCAAGAATGAATGATGGGATATTACTACTGACTTTATAGAAGTAAAAATAAGTACAAGAAATACAATGTACAAAGAAAAGAAAGTGAAGTTGCTCAGTCGTGTCCAACTCTTTGCAACCCTATGGCCTATAGCCTACCAGGCTCCTCTGTCCATGGAATTTTCCAGGCAAGAGTACTGGAGTGGGTTGCCATTTCCTTCTCCAGCAATGTACAACTATATGCTAATATATTTAATAACAGATAAGATAAACAAATTGACAATAAATATACTGACTCAAAAAGAAATGGTAAATATGACTAGACTTAAAAAACAAGGAGACAAACTGAATTAATAATTTTTAAACTTCTCACAGAGAAAAGTCCATGGCCAAATAGCTTCAACTGGTGAATTCTATCAAATATTTATAGAAGAATTAATATCAATTCTTCATAAACTTCTCCCCAAAATAAAAGGAGAGAATACATCCTAACTTGTTCTATAAAACCAACATTACCTTGATACCAGAGCCACACAGATACATTATAAGAAAACAACACAATTACATTCTTCGTGAATATAGACATGAAAATCCTTAACAAAACACTAGCAAACTGGATCCAGCATATATATAAGATTATGCATCAGGAACAAGTGGGATTTGTTCTAGAAATGCAAATTTGGTATAATATCTAAAGACCAATAAATATAATGTATCTTATTAATAAAAGAAATGACAAAACTTTGACCTATGATTACCTCAATAGATGTAAAAAGTACTTGACACGATCCAACATCTTTTCATGATAATAACACTCCACATACTAAGAAAAGAAGGGAACTTCTTTAAAATATGAAAGAACAGCTCTGAAAATTCCACAGCTAATACCATATTTTGGAGAAGGAAACCCACTCCAATATTCTTGTCTGGAGAACCACATGGACAGTATGAAAAGATAAAAAGATGTGATGCTAGAAGGTGAGCCTCCCAGCTCTGGATGTGTCCAATTGCTACTGGGGAAGAGCAGAGGGCATTACTAATACCTCAGATAATAATGAAGGGGCTGGGCTAAAACAGAAACAACACTCAGCTGTGGATGTGTCTGGTGGTGAAAGCAAAGTCCATTGCTGTAAAGAAGTATATTGCATAGCAACCTGGAATGCTAGTCCCATAAGTTCAGTTCAGTCACTCAGTCGTGTAACTGCAGCATGCCAGGCCTCCCTGTCCATCACCAACTCCTGGAACTTGCTCAAACTCATGACCATAGAGTCAGTGATACTATCTAACCATCTCATCCTCTGTCATCCCCTTCTCTTCCTGCCTTCAATCTTTCCCAGCATCAGGGTTTTTTCCAGTGAGTCAGTTCTTTGCATCAGGTAGCCCAAGTATTGGGACTAGTTAGTTCCATGAATCAAGGTAAATTGGACATAGTCAAGCAGGAGATGGAAAGATTGAGCATCAACATCTTAAGAATCAGTGAACTAAAATAGATGGGAATGGGAGAATTTAATTCTACTACTATTAATATCTACTACTGTGGGCAAAAATCCCTTAGAAGAAATGGAGTAGCCCTCATAGTCAACAGAAGTATCCAAAATGTAGTACTTGCATGCAACCTCAAAAATGACAGAAAGATCTCGGTTAGTTTCCAGAGAAAACCATTCAACATCACAGCAATGTAACTCTATGCTCCAACCACTGATGCCAAAGAAGCTGAAGCTGACCAGTTCTACAACACCTTCTACAACTAACATCAAAAAAGATATTCTTTTCATCATCAGTTCAGTTCAGTTCAGTTCAGTCGCTCAGTCGTGTCCGACTCTTTGCGACCCCATGAATCGCAGCACGCCAGGCCTCCCTGTTCATCACCATCTCTCGGAGTTCACTCAGACTCACATCCATCGAGTCAGTGATGCCATCCAGCCATCTCATCCTCGGTCGTCCCCTTCTCCTCCTGCCCCCAATCCCTCCCAGCATCAGAGTCTTTTCCAATGAGTCAACTCTTCGCATGAGGTGGCCAAAGTACTGGAATTTCAGCTTTAGCAACATTCCTTCCAGAGAAATCCCAGGGTTGATCTCCTTCAGAACTGTTTTTTATACACATCTAGATGTGTATAAGAGACAGGAGCTGTGGTATTGTTTTTTTTTTTTTTTCTCCTCTCTTTTCATGAATGGCAGAGTATTCATCTTCCTTATTTCCTCTGACAGGACTTTAGGAAGTCCCTGTGTCCTTCTGTGGAGAAGAATGTGAGGCTGGAGGACTACCAGCCCTTCCTCATTCCAACTGAGGTCACCCCAGAGCCACATGACAGTTTTAAACCAAGAATCGCTTCAAACACACAAGCAGTCATTTACATTGGGTATGCTTCTTGAGAAAAAAAATAATTATTTATATATCCTACCAAGTAATTTTTGCTCATCCTCTTTCACCCATCATCAACTTAAAAGGCCTGCACACTTTCTGAAATCCAGCTGGGAAACTGAGATTTCTCTCTCTCTCTNTTTGGCTCCATCCCTTCATTCTTTCTGGACTTATTGCTCCACTGATCTCCAGTAGCATATTGGGCACCTAATGACCTGGGGAGTTCCTCTTTTGATATCCTATCATTTTGCCTGTTCATACTGTTCATGGGGTTCTCAAGGCAAGAATACTGAAGTGGCTTGCCATTCCCTTCTCCAGTGGACCAAGTTCTGTCAGCCCTCTCCACCATGACCCGCCTGCCTTGGGTTGCCCTGCAGGCATGGCTTGGTTTCATTGAGTTAGACAAGGCTGTGGTCCTAGTGTGATTAGATTGACTAGTTTTCTGTGAGTATTGTTTCAGTATGTCTGCCCTCTGATGCCCTCTTGCACCACCTATCATCTTACTTGGGTTTCTCTTACCTTGGGTGTGGGGCATCTCTTCACTGCTGCTTCAGCAAAGCACAGCCGCGGCTCCTTACCTTGGACGAGGGGCTGTTCCTGACCTTCAACGTGGGATAGATCCTCTAGGCCCTCCTGCTGATCCTTGGGTTGCTCCTCCCTGCTGCCGGCCCTGGCCTCGGGCGTGGGTGGCTCCTCCCAGCTGCCGCCTCTGGCCTCGGGCTCAGGCTCAGGGATTGGAATGCAAAAGTAGAAAGTCAAGAGATAACCTGGAGTAACAGAAAAGTTTGACCTTGGAGTACAGAATGAAGCAAAGCAAACGCCAGCAGAGTTTTGCCAAGAGAATGCACTGATCATAGCAAGCATCGTTTTCCAACAACCCAAGAGAAAACTCCACTCATGGACATAACCAGATGGTCAATACTGAAATTAGATTGATTATGTTCTTTGCAGCTAAAGATGGAAAAGCTCTATATGGTCAGCAAAAACAAGACCTGGAGCTGACTGTGGTTCAGATCATCAGCTCCTTATTGCAAAATTCAGGCTTAAATTGAAGAAAGTAGGGAAAACCACTAGGCCATTCAACTATTACCTAAATAAAATTTCTTATGATTATAAAGTAGAGGTGATGAATAGATTCAAGGGATTAGATATGGTAGATAAAGTGCCTCAAAGACTATGGATGGAAGTATGTGACATTGTACAGGAGGCAATGACCAAAGCCATCCAAAAGAAATGCAAGAAGGCAAAGTGGGTGTCTGAGGAAGTTTTACAAATAACTGGGGAAAGAAGTGAAGCAAAAGACAAGGAAGAAAGGTAAAGATATATCCAACTGAATGCAGAGTTTCAAAGAATAAGGAGAGATAAGAAGGCCTTCTTATCAGGATACAAGATGCTTGGGGCTGGTGCACTGTGATGACCCAGAGAGATGGTATGGGGAGGGAGGTGGGAGGGGAGTTCAGGATTGGGAACACATGTATACCTGTGGCAGATTCATGTTGATGTATGGCAAAACCAATACAGTATTGTAAAGTAAAATAAAAAATAAATTAATTAATTAAAAAAAAAAAGAAGGCCTTCTTAAATGAACAATGCAAAGAAATAGAGGAAAACAATGGAATGCAAAAGACTGGAGATCTCATCAAGAAAACTGGATTTATCAAGGGAACTGTTTCATGCAAGGATAGGCATGATGAAGATCAGAAATGGTAAAGATCGTAATAGAAGCAGAAGAGATTAAGAAGAGGGGACAAGAACAGAACTAAACAAAAAAGGTCTTAATGACCCAGATAATCACAATGGTGTTATCACTCACCTAGAGAGGGACATCCTGATGTGTGATGTCAAGTGGGCCTTAGGAAGCATTACTATGAACAAAACTAGTGGGGATGACAAAATTCCAGTTGAGCTATTTAAAATTCTAAAAGATGATGCTGTTAAAGTGCTTGCACTCAATATGTCAGAAAATTTGGAAAATTCAGCAGTGGCCACAAGACTGAAAAAGGTCAGTTTTCATTCCAATCCCAAAGAAGGGCAATGCCAAAGAATGTTCAAACTACTGTACACTTGTGCTCATTTCACATGCTAGCGAGGTAATGCTCAAAGTCCTTCAAGCCAGGCTTCAGCAGCAAATGAATTGAAAACTTCCAAATGTACAAGCTGAGTTTAGAAAAGGCAGAAGAACCAAAGATCAAATTGCCAAATTCGTTGGATCATGGAAAAAGCAAGGGATTTCTAGAATCACATCTACTTCTGCTTCATTGACTATTCTAAAGCCTTTGGCTGTGTGGATCACAAGAAACGGTGGAAAATTCTTAAAGAGATAGGAGTACCAGACCACCTTATCTGTCTTAAGAGAAAACTGTATAAGAGTCAAGAAGAAACAGTTAGAACTGGACATAGAACAACAGACTAGTTCAAAATTGGGAAAGGAATACGTCAAGGCTGTATATTGTAACCTTGTTTATTTAACTTATTTGCAGAGTACATCATGTGAAATGCCAGGCTAGATGAGTCACAAGCTGGAATCAAGATTTCTGGGAGAAACATCAACAACCTCAGCTATGCAGATGATACCACTCTAATGACAGAAAGTGAAGAGGAACAAAAGAGCCTCTTGATGAGAGTGAAAAAGCTAGCTTGAAATTCACATTCAAAAGCGAAGATCATGGCATCCAGTCCCATCACTTCATGGCAAATGGAAGGGAAAAAAGTGGAAATGGTGACAGATTTTATTTTCTTGGGCTCCAAAATCACTGTGGATGTTGACTGCAGTCATGAAATTAAAAGATGCTTGCTCCTTGGAAGAAAAGCTATGACAAACCTAGACAGCATATTAAAAATCAGAGACATCATTTCACCAACAAAAGTCCATATAGTCAAGGCTATAGTTTTTCCAGTAGTCATGTATGGATGTGAGAGGTGGACCATAAAGAAGGCTGACTACTGAGAAATGATGCTTTTGAACTGTGGTGTTGGAGAAGACTCTTGAGAGTCCCTTGGACTGCAAGATCAAACCAGTAATCCTAAAGGAAATCAACCCTGAATATTCACTGGAAGGACTGATGCCAAAACTGCAATACTTTGGACACCCTGACGTGAAGAGGGGACTCATTGGAAAAGAACCTGGTGCTGGGAAAGATTGAAGGCAAAAGGAGGGTTGCATAGAATGAGATGGTTAGATAGCATAATTGAGTCAATTGACATGAATTTGATCAAGCTCTGGAAGATACTGGGAGACAGAGGAAACTGGTGTGCTACAGTTCAAGGGGTTGCAAACAGTCAGACTCAATGTAGCGACTGAACAACAACAGTATAATGTTTAAAGACTGAATGCTTTCCCCCTAGGAACAAACTAAGGTGTTCACTCTTGCACTTCTATCCAACACTAGACAGGAGGTTTCAACCAAAACAGTAAGGCAAGAAAAAGAAATGAAGCACATTCAGATCAAATACAAAGTAAAACTATCTATATTTGCAGATGACATCACCTCTAATGTAGAAGGTCTTAGGGAATCCACAAGAAAACTATCAGAGTGAATAAACAAGTAAAGCTATATCTCTGCAACATTGCAGGATAGAAAAATAAATATCAAGTATATTTCTATACACTTGCAATGAATAATCCAAAAATAAAACTTAGAAAATTATTTCATGTATAGTAGAATCAAAAAGAATAAAATTCTTAGGAATAAAAATATAAGACGTGTATACTGAAAACTACAAAATATTCAAATAAATTAAAGACCTAAATAAATTGAAAGATTCCCTAGGTTTGTGGATAACAGGATTTAACATCATCCAGGTCACAACTGTCCTAAATTGATCCACAGATTCAATGTAATCCTTATCAAAATTCCACCAGCTTTTTGTGAAAATTGACAAGTTGACCCAAAAGTTTATATAGAAATGCTAGGGACCCAGAAGAGCCAAAACAATCCTAAAAAAAGATAAAAGAAAGAAAGTTGGAGACCTCACATTTCTTGATTTCAAAATTTACTGTACAGCTTTACTAATCAAAACAGCATGTTACTAGCATAAGGAAAATATATTTATCAATACAAAAAGAATGGTGTGTCCAGAAATAACCTTTACATTTATAATCAGTTGAATTTCTGCAAGGGTACCAAGATAACTGAGGGAAAGAATAGACTTCTCAACAAACAATGTTGGACAACTGGGTATCCACAAATAAAATAATAAAGTTGGACTCCCACCACACACCATACCACAAAATTAACTCAAAATGATCATGGACATAAATGTAAAAGCTAACATCACAAAACTCTGAAAAGAAACTATAATGAATTTTTGCAATCCACGGTTAGGCAATGGCTTCTTAGATATGACACCAAAGCACAAGCAACAAAGGAATTAGAAAAACTGGACTTCACCAAAATTAAGATCGTTTATGCTGCAAATGATACCATCAAGAGAGGGAAAAAACAACCCACACAATGGGAGAAATATTATCAAAATAATCTGATAAGGGAATTGTATCCAAAATATGTAAAGAACTCTTACAACTCAATAATATAATAATGACAAATAGCCCAACTACAACTGGGCAAAGGATTTGAGTATACATTTCTCCAATGAATATATACAAATGGCCAAAAATCACATGAAGAAATGTTCACCATCATTAGTCATCAGAGAAATGCAAATCAAAATCCCAGTGAGATACCACCTTACACTCACTAGGATGACTATAGTCAAAAAACAAACAATAACAAGCATTGGCAACTGGAGAAACTGAAACCCTCATACAGAGCTAATGGGAGTGTAAAATCATGCAGCCATTTTGGAAAGCAGTTTGGCAGATCCTCAAAATGTTAAATCACATGATCCAGCCTTTTACTCTTAGGTATACATGCAGGAGAAATGAAGTCAACACAGCACGTGTACGTGAATGTTCATAGTGATATTATTTATCATAGCCAAAAAGTGGAAACAACCCAAACATCTATCAGTTGATAAATGGATCAACAAAAGGCAGTATATCCATATAATGGAATATATTGTTCCTCAGTAAAATGAATAAAGAACTGATATATGGATGTATCTTGGAAACATTATGCTAATGAAAGAAACCAGACACAAGTAATTGCTTTATGTCCATTTGTAAGGCCATCCCAGGAGAGGCAAATCTAGACACAGAAGTAGAAGACTGTTACCTTGGACTGAGGTTGGGGAGAGGGGCTGGGGGGTGACTGCTAATGGGTACAGGATTTCTTTTGGGGTAATGAAAACATTCTAAAGTTAGATAGTGCTGATGGTTGCACAACTTCCATATGTTGTTGAATATAACAACAACCTTGAATTGTACATTTTCGAATGGTTAGATTTTATGGTTCATGAATTAATCTCAAAAAGGTTATTTTTAAAACTAATTGAAATTCAGGCTAATCCAGATTTTTCTTCTTCCATGTGTATTGTATCCTCTTGTGGGAGAAGAAAACCTATTCATCCTTTGTCATACACTTTGAAACCACATTGTATTTCAGTTCAGTTCAGTTCAGTTGCTCAGTAGTGTCCAACTCTTTGATACCCTATAGACTGCAGCATGCCAGGCCTCCCTGACCATCACCAACTCCCAGAGATTACTCAAATTCATGTCCATTGAGACAGTGATGCCATCCAACCATCTCATCCTCTGTTGTCCCCTTCTCCTCCAGCCTTCAATCTTTCCCAGCATCAAGGTTTTTTCCAATGACTCAGTTTTATACATCCGGTGGCCAAAGTATTGGAGCTTCAGCATCAGTCCTTCCAATGAATATTCAGGACTGACTTCCTTTAGGATTGACTGGTTTGATCTCCTAGCAATCCAAGGAACTCTCAAGAGTCTTCTCCAACACCACAATTCAAAAGCATAAATTCTTCAACACTCAACTTTCTTTATAGTCCAACTCTCACATCCACACATGACTACTGGAAAAACCATTGCTTTGACGAGATGGATCTTTGTTGGCAAAGTAATGTCTCTGTTTTTGAATATGCTGTCTAGGTTGGTCATAACTTTCCTTCCAAGGAGTAAGTGTCTTTTAATTTCATGACTGCAGTCACCATCTGCAATGATTTTGTACAGAAAGGAGTACGTCAAGGCTGTATATTGTCACCCTGCTTATTTAACTTATATGCAGAGTACATCATGAGAAATGCTGGACTGGATGAAGCACAAACTGGAACAAAGTTTGCCAGGAGAAATATCAGTAACCCCAGATATGCAGATGACATCACACTTACAGCAGAAAGTGAAGAAGAACTAAAAAGCCTCTTGATGAAAGTGAAAGAGGAGAGTGAGAAAGTTGGTTTAAAATTCAACACTGTACTTGCTACTGGAGAATTGAGTGGACAGTGGTCCTAGGGCCCACTACGAGGATCAATAGACAAAATCTTACTTTTTTTCCTGGTGGTTCTTACACTAGTGCTTCATTTTTTCTTCTCTGTTGGTGGTGTTGTTCAGTCACTAAGCCATGTCTGACTCTTTTTGACTCCATGAATTGCAGCACACCAGGCTTCCCTGTCTTTTATCTCCCAGAGTTTGCTCAAACTTATGCCTGTTGAGTCAGTGATGCCATCCAACTACCTCACCCTCTGTTGCCCCCTTCTCCTCCTAGCATCAGGGTCTTTTCCAATGAGCTCACTCTTAAAGTCCAAGGGACTCTCAAGAGTCTTCTCCAGCACAATTGGAGTGTATCAGTTCTTCAGTTTTCAGCCTTCTGTATGGTCCAGCTGTCCCATCTGTACATGACTACTGGAAAAACCACAGCTTTGACTATATGGACCTTCGTCAGCAAAGTCATGTCTCTGATTTTTAATACAATGTCTAGGTTTGTCATAGCTTTCTTTCCAAGGAGTATCTCTCTTATTTCAAACATGTAATAACTCTATTAATTCTCATTAAGTATTTCCAAGTGTAAGTCCTACTGGGCTTGCTTTAGTGAAAAGAGCTGATTCATTTGTAATTAGCAGCACTCATTTGAAGTAAATATTTTTCCTGCATTCTTTAAAAGCTGACTGAAATGAGCCTTCCAGAAAAAAGGTCTTTATTAAAACCTTCCTGAGAAGGCAATCTTAATTGTAGTCATTTCTTTATTCCTCATACCATTGCTGTTCATATGCATACCATACTCACTATTAATTCATATTTACTGACAGGGTCCAAATCCTACACAGATGCACACATACACACACACACACAAATCAGTAACAACAAATGGTTACAGAGTCCTACCCAATGGACTATAATAGTGACCTTTTATTGGTTTTAATGCAGCAAAACTTTATGCTCCAAATCTTTCAATATAATAAGATTGCTTTGTTTCCCATATTTATTAATTGTAAATAAAAAATTCCAGTACATTGACATAAATCTAATTTCTCAATCTTATTCATTCTTTATATGTGATAATCTACTGCTTGAAGCACAAAATGGCACTGTGCTCTTTCTGCTGAAAGACAGGAGTGCAATGACCTTCTGAGTGTAACTGGGCTTGTGATGCTTTGCTTAGTTGGCTGGATGGAAGTGATGCTGTGGGTTTCCAAGGCCAGTCCTGAAAGGCCAGGTGCTTTCCACACTTTGTCCTCTGGAACCCTCGCTCTTGGTGCTGTGAAGATCCCAAGCTTCACAGAGGGACCACGTGGATACGTTCTGACCAACAAGCCCAGTTCAGCTCAGCCTATGGTTCACCCCAGGCCAAGCACCTGCCTTATGGGTTGTTGGAGGATTCCAGACTCTCTCAGCTGAGGCCCAGACAAGATGAATCAGAGACGAGCCAGCTCCTCCCTGGCCTGTCCAAATTCCTGGACCACAAATCTCATGACAAGAATAAAAATGCTGCAGTACTTCAGACCACCAAGTTTCAGGGTGTTTTGTTCTTTGCAGCAAAATATAGCTGAGGGTCCTTGGAAGGGACCTCGCCTGTTGAACATTCCTCAGCCGGTGCTGTGGGAGTTAGTGGGTTAGTGACTCTCCCCTAGTACCCTCAAGACCCACTTAGGGACTTCTCTGGTGGTCCTGGTTAGGACTCTGTGCTTTCACTGCAGGGGGCACAGTTTCCATCCTTGATCAGGGGAACTAAGATGCCACATTTGGTGCAACCAAAAAAAAAAAAAAGACCCATGTCAAGAAAGTGTTTCAATTTGGGTCCATTTGCTGCAAGGAAAGAATCTGGGTTCCTCCTAAAGTGTTTTGTAATTGGATATCACTTACAATTTGCTAAGCATTTTTAATAATTTAGGAATGTCTGTCCAATTTTTTCCAACTACATTTTAAATGCCTGTCTCCTTTGTTCCCTAATCTTTCAGCAAATGAAGCCCAGTTCAGCATCCCATCAGGGCTCAGCAAGTGCAATCTGAACGACTTTTGGAGTTCTCGAGGGTGACTGGCCCTGGGACTTTGGATGGTTGGTTGGGTTTCTGTTCCTGCTGTTTATAACTCCGGGGATGGGCTGGTATAAGAAAAGGGAAGGAGAGGATGCACAGGCTGGTAAGCAGGAGGCCTAGGCTTCACTTAGGCTTCCAACACTTAACACTCCTGGGTTCTCTTGTCAAATACCAGCTTCTGGGAGTCTCCAAGAAACGGGAATAATAATTCATCCCTGGGTTGTTCTGCAGTTCAAATGAATTGATAGAGGTAAGAAGGCTTTTCAAATTGAAATCATTTTGCAAATAAAAGTAGAAAATTATTATTATCTGCTGTATGCATTTGCATTAATTACATCTTCTCTGCTGCTGCTGCTAAGACGCTTCGGTCATGTCCGACTCTATGCGACCTCATAGATGGCAGCCCACCAGGCTACCCCGTCCCTGGGATTCTGCAGGCAAGAACATCTCTAGGCTTCCATGAAATGGAGTTAATGATAGTTATTACCTCTTGCCAGGATTACTGCCATACCCTAGTAACTGGTCTTCCTATATCTATTTTTGGGCTCTTAAAAGTCGTTCTTCATAAGCAGCTGGACCATCTTTTTAATATGCAAATTAGACCATGTCCTTCTTCTGTTTAAAATCCTCCAGAGGTTTCATGAAAATGTTAGTCCCTCAGTTCAGTTCAGTTCAGTTCAATTCAGTCGCTCAGTCATGTCCTACTCTTTGCAACCCCATGAATCGCAGCACGCCAGGCCTCCCTGTCCATCACCAACTCCCGGAGTTCACTCAGACTCACGACCATTGAGTCAGTGATGCCATCCAGCCATCTCATCCTCGGTCGTCCCCTTCTCCTCCTGCCCTCGATCCCTCCCAGCATCAGAGTCTTTTCCAATGAGTCAACTCTTACCTGACATTCCAGGTTCCTATGTAATATTGCTCTTTACAGCATCAGACTTTGCTTCTATCACCAGTCACATCCACAGCTGGGCATTGTTTTTGCTTTGGCTTCATCCCTTCATTCTTTCTGGAGTTATTTCTCCACTGATCTCCAGTAGCGTGTTGGGCACCTACTGACCTGGGGAGTTCTTCTTTCAATATCCTATCGTTTTGCTTTTTCATACTGTTCATGGGGTTCTCAAGGCAAGAATACAGAACTTAGTCCCTCAGTTGTGTCTAACTCTTTGCAACCCCATGGACTGTAGCCACCAAGCTCCTCTGTCTATGGAATTCTCCAGGCAAGAATACTGCAGTGGGTTGCCATTCCCTTCTCCTGGAGATCTTTCTGACTCGGGGATCAAACTCGGGTCTCCTGCATTGCAGGCAGATTCTTTACCATCTGAGCCACCACGGAGGCTTTTCATATTGCATGGCAGCTTCATATTGTACTCAAAATCAAATGTAAAGCCCACATCAGAGTCTACAAGGCCCTGCACCATCTGGTCCCTCCCCACTGCTCTGACCTGGCTAGCCCTCTTCTCTGAAACTCCTGTGCTGTTCTCTGGACTTCTAAAGCTCCCCAGGACCCACAAAGTCCCAGGACATTTGAACATGCTCCTCTCTTACCTGGCTCATGGTCTGGTCCCAGCCCTTGGAAGAGGCTTTCCCTGACCGTTCCTCCTAAAGTAGCTCTCACTTCTTTTTTACTCACATTACCCTGTTTTGATGCATTCAGAGCACTATTCACTATCTGAAATGTCATTGTTTAAAGTTTCTTTGGTTGCTTTCTTCCACCCCTAAAATGTAAGTGTCATGAAAGTAGGACTGGGACTGCTTGGTCAGGGATAGTGTCTGGCACACAGTAGGCCCTTGATAAATCACTATTGATGAAAGAACAAGTAAACAGTTGAAAATTTCAGAGTCCATTCCACCTGCCCCACCATGGAATAGAAAGTTTACTTCTGTTCCACACTGCAGAGAAAAGCCCCTATGAAAGGAAAGAGTGATGGGAATGATGCACGAGATACCTGTATATGAACTAGATGTGGGGTTAGGGTCAGGGTCAGAAAAGATTGAAGGCAGGAGAAGGGGATGACTGAGGATGAGATGGTGGGGTGAAAACACCAACTCAATGGACATGAGTTTGAGCAAACTCTGGGAGATGGTGAAAGGCAGGGAAGCCTGGCATGCTGCAGTGCATGGGGTCACAGAGTCAGACATGACTGAGCAACTGAACAACAACAGGGTCAGGATTAAATCTAGGGATGGCCTGAGAACTCATTCCTGAACTTTGCAGCAGGACCACTCTTGTTGGCTGCAATTACCCTTATCAGTAAGGACAAGATCAAGCACAAGTTTTTAAGCAGCACAGAAGTTGTTTGGGTCCTTAGTGCCAATGTCTAAATTAATGAGAACCTGTGAGGGGACAGGAGCTGACTTCAAGTTCTGACCTCTGCTAAAGAGCAAGACTTCTTGTTCTAGCACAGTCAGTTCCAGGGTCTTTCCTCCTAAGATTTTCCCATGACACTTTTTACAGTGTGGATGAGGCCCTTCTCCTTAGACAGGACCTCATCAGGACAAGTAGGAAATGGGTCAGGAAGCAGAGCAGATGCATGAAGGCCCTAGAAGACAGGTGTGTCCCATGTGTTTACACCCACAAGTAACTTCTCACATGAGCATCTAAAGGTAACAAAAGCGCTCCAAAGCACACGGCCCAGAGTATGAGAAATGCTTCTTCAGGTTCATCCAAGGACCCCATGCCCGTTTTGGAGACCCTGCAGGATTGCCCTCAATCCACAAAGGGTGGGATGGGGGAGAGTACCAGCATTTTCTGTTAAAGACAAAATGCATCACCTCTGCTCACATCCTTTTGCCCAAATTCCATCCAATGGTCCACACCTCGTCATAAGGGAAGCTGTGACATGTGGTCACTTATGAGGGCAGCAGTGAGCCCTGCTCAGGCTCAAGAGAAGAGGCAGTGAATACAGAAGGACAGTTTACAATCCCCGTCATACACCTGGACAGGAGCTGGCCAGTATGGCAACCCCAGACTCTGAGGTTCCTGCACATCCTCACATGTACAGAGGAGGCTTCCATAGGAATTAAGAAAGTAGAAGGAAAGAGGGGTGGCTTTTAGAAAACTGAAGGAGATGGTCAAGGTTTTTTCTGGTGAAATTTCTCAAAACTACATACTGTTAGTAGATATATTTTTCCTAGCATTAAAATTTATTTTCTCGTTATAATCCAGTATATTCACAGGATCAAAATCTTTTTAAAATTTATCCTTTTTTAGATTGAACTCTTGTGTTTTGGAATTTAGTCCAGAGGCAATTTTTTTAAAGACGGAAAGTTTGAACAAGCTCCATCTGGAAGTCTCTAGAGCAGAGAAATAAAAATCTCTCTTACATCACATATTTTGGGATTTCTTAAAGTTTGGTTAACTCAAGAGTTAATGTGTTCTTATTAATGTTGGGGGCATAAAATGGGCATGAGAATCTGTGGTTCATTGTGTGCAAACCATTACTCCTAGGAGTTTCTGAACATAACTCTCACCATCCTAAGATGTTTCTGGGCAGCCTTTCAAACAGAACGTCTTGCTCTTTCGTTTCAAACATGGGCGAGTAACACAAAATGCCAGGAACATATATCTGCATGACAAGCCAAGTATAGTCCTGTTGCTGTGTGAAAATAGCAGTTGCTTTACTTGAGTCTTCTGCCTTGTCCTCTGGGCCACAGCTTCTGACACTGCAATGAGGTTAGAAATAACTAGCTGGCACCTCATAAGCATCAGCTGCTCTTAGGACCTGGCAGAGTTAGGTTTTCTCCTTCATAGTATTGGAGTGGGAGTCACTACGCCGGAAGTTGTCAGACTGTCCTGGGGGTATCCAGGGTTCTGAGCTGGCCTCTCAGTTCCCTCTGGTTGGTTTGGGAAGAAAGTGAGGCAATGCCACCTGAAACAGTTTGACTTGAATATTTCAGATCATTTCCAGTTCTAAAGTTAGGAGAGTGAAGAGGGTCAGAGAAGTGAGCCTAGGAGACGATGTCTGCTGACAGCTGTGAGGAGGGGAAGGGAGCATGGGTGGACGAAGGGTGGGGGGATGTGCAAGCAAGCAAGCAGCATTCTACAGGGAACTGTGCACAGACAGACAGCATGCCCTGTGGCTCATTTGGAAAGACACATGCCTGGACTAGAAGACAGGAGCCCAGGGGATCCACAAGTCTTGATTTCTTCCTCCATAAAAGTTAAAGTCAGGGGGTGTGGTGGGGCTCCCAGACTAGTCTGTAACACTGTGCCCATTTCTGAAATCCCCCCAAATCAAGGACGTATTTCTCAATTCAGCACAGATTCATCTATTGGCAAAATCTGACCTGAACAGACATGAGGTTATACATATTCTTTATCTCTTTAGTTCAAATACGTACCTGTATTAAGATATCAATCCACGGACACATTTTCTGTTTAACTTCAGAAATGTGAATGGGTTTAATTAAGCTGCCATCTCAGACCCACTGGGTGTGTTTGGTGACATTGCTAAAATTGGATGAATTCTGAAGTCCAGACACGTCTGACCCCAGGGGGTTGGGTACAATGGCTCTGCTGGGGACACTTCTCAACCTGCCCTTTGGGTCTGTGGTGTGGGCCACCAGCCAGGAGGGTGCCCATAGTGACCACAATGTGTCTATCCCCTGTGCAAAGGATAGCCTTTGTGCACAGGGGGCCTGTGGTCACCGTATTAATTTCCTGAGGCTGCCGTGACAAAGGACCACAGGCTAGGAGGCTGAAACAGCAGCATTCTTATTATCTTACGGTCTGGATGTCAGAAGTCTGAGATGGAGGTGTCTGTCATCAGGTCAGATTCTCCTGACGCCTCTCGTGTTGGCTTGCCAACGACCAGGTTATCCCTGAGTTCTTGCACAGCCGTCCTCTGGGTGTCTTTGTCTTAACTTTTTTTTTCTTACTTGAACCCCACTTGTATCAGACCAGAGCTCACCCTAATGACCTCATTAGCCCCAATCACCTCTTTAAAAGGTCTGTCTCCAAACACTGTCAGGTTCTGAGGAGCTAGGGGTCAGAGTTCCAACATGTAAATATGGGGGAATACAACTCACCCCACAAGTCACCATATAGGCCATTTCAGCAACTGGTGCCCTTCTGCCAGCTCTATGCTGACATCTGTAACTTTCTACAAATTACACTTGAAAACACACCTGCATCCAGGCCAGGCCTGGGGTACAATGGAGACAGGTGTGCCTGGCTTGTCTGCCTGCCTCCCCTCCTACTGCGGGTCTGATTTGCCTGTGGAAGTCTGGACTCTCACATCAAGAACTGATTCTCATGAAGAGAAGCTGTGATAAATAATTAGAAGTACATCTCTTGACTCTGAAACTTTAACGCAGGCCCCCACTGGGCCAGTGTGAAATGGGATGCCAATGATCCCACCCCACGGGGTGTCTCTCTTTGTCTCTCCTGCCTCGGGTGCAGGGGTGGAGGAGGAGAGCCTGAGTCTCTGGTGCCGGGCTGCCTGCGGGAGGTCACTCACTCTGTGCCGAAGCTTCAATGACTGCACAGCTGGGGAGGGATGGCCCAGTGGAGGTGGTGTCACTCCCTGGCCAGGACCATCCATCTTGGCTTATTGTCCCCTTGGGCATGGCAGGCCTCCCTAATTTCTGAGATCACTGAGTGGAGGCTGTCAGTCAGCCAGGATGCACAAACCTCCTGTGGCCCCAGGCCTGGGTCACACGCTGGAGGCGACGCTCTGGCTGCACCATTGTTAAGCAGGATAAACACCCAGGTGGGGGGCTCTGGAGGGCTCTTCTCACCACTCAGGCAGGAGCCTGAGACTTGTGGGTCATTTTGCCATTTGTCTAGAGTTTGTCACGGAGCCTGCTTTGCCACAGCAATGCAGGGAATGAGTTGGCTTGTCAGTCGATGGACACGCTTCCCACCTCCAGTACCAGTCCTCTCGGCCCGCGTGTCAGCAGATATTCTATGAGATAGACCCCCTCTCCAGGTGCTTGACAGTAGCCTGGGAACGCCTGCTGCAGGGACCGCAGCCAAGTTTGTAGTGACCCTCAGTCATCAGCACAAGGATGACTCATCAGGGTTTCTCAGGCCCTGAAACAGTGTTACGGAGGCAGACAGGGAAAGCCGTGGCTGTGCTAGTCACGCACAGTTTTTTCTTTCAAAGCTTTGGACCCAAGGGTTGCTTTAAGGGAAGAGCGAGTCAGCAGCCCTGAGACCGTCAGCATCTTTGCAATTCTCACTGAGGCAGGAGAGGAGACTAGGAAGGCCTGGGGAGGTCAGGGGCCCCTGCTTCCACCCTGACACAGCCTGTGATGGCTTCCTGTCCACAGTTGTTTTTCTTTGCGTAACAGTTGAGAAAGGTCTGGCTCACTGAATGATTTTGATATAATTCACATTGCAACCTCAGGAGGCTTTCATCAAAGTCATTCAGATCAGGGGTAAGTAAGCTGTTTCCTGTAAAGGGCCAAGCAGTAAATATTTTTGGCTTTGTGGATGTTGTGGTATCTTCCCTATCTCCCCAAAGAAGCCACAGATCATGGTAAACAATTCAGCCAGACTGTGTTCCAATACAGCTTAATTTACGGACACAGAAAAATTTGTTTCATATAATTTTCACGTGGCACAAAACATTCTTCTTTTTATTCTTTTTAATCATTTAAAAATGGGAAACCACTCATAGCTAACAGGCCATACAAAACCAAGTAGTGAATCGCATCTGGCCTGCAGTTTGCTGACCGTTGATAAAGATGCTTGAGAGTAAAAGGAGAATATTTTCATTCCAAGTTTGAACCACTAACCAAAAAAAACCTCTATGTGACTGTTTCATTAACTAGTAAATATACAAGCTGAAGGAAATTAATGTTTTTTTCATTTCTTACAAAAATATTGTCATAATATATCTTTGAAACATGTCATTTAGAAAACAAAATCTTAGATATTTCAGTGTCCATCTCTGCAAGATAGTGAAACAAAGTTTTAAATCAGTTAACTTTATTTAATTTTGCAGGTTGAGATCTAACTTTTCTTTTTTTCATTGTCAACAATTCTACTGCAGTTGTAATCATCATAATGTTGTAACCCTCACAACCCAAATCAAATCTGTTCTGTTCATTAAGAATATCAGCAGAACATGGGATCAACCATGTTATATCTGGCAGTGTTTAGCTGGGTAGAGTTTCTACATCAGTGAAAACATATGTGTTAGATATACAGTTGACCCTTGAACAATTCAAGGTTTGGGGTCCCAATCTTCAAGACACTTGAAAATCTCTATAACTTACAGTCAGCCCACAGCATCCATGGTTCCACATGTGTATTCAACTAACTGTGGATTGTTTTGTATTGTAGAACTTACCACTGAAAAAAATTTTGTGTAAGGTGGACTAGCATGTTTCAAACCTGTCTAGTTCAAGGGTCAGTTGTACATATACACACACACACAGATACGTATATAATATACATTAATTTTGTTTCTCATTTAAATATTCATACCAGAATTAGATCAATATTCTCTAGAGACAGACCTGAAACTTAATTATGAAAAAGCAAGTTCTTACATACCATTACAAATAGTTCTTAGTAAAGTTGACAGTTTCTCTTTAATTTTTGTTTTACCTTGCAGTACAGTTGATACACAATGTTGTGTTAGTTTCAGGTGTACAGCATAGTGATTCAGTTATACACATCAGTTCAGTTCACTTGCTCAGTCGCAGCACGCCAGGCCTCCCTATCCATTACCAACTCCCAGAGTTCACTCAAATTCATGTCCATCAAGTTGGTGATGCCATCCAGCCATCTCATCCTCTGTCGTCCCCTTCTTCTCCTGCCCCCAATCCCTCCCAGCATCAGAGTCTTTTCCAATGAGTCAACTCTTCACATGAGGTGGCCAAAGTATTGGAGTTTCAGCTTTAGCATCAGTCCTTCCAAAGAACACCCAGGACTGATCTCCTTTAGAATGGACTGGTTGGATCTCCTTGCAGTCCAAGGGATTCTCAAGGGTCTTCTCCAGCACCACAGTTCAAAAGCATCAATTCTTCAACGCTCAGCTTTCTTCCCAGTCCAACTCTCACATCCATACATGACCACTGGAAAAACCATAGCCTTGTCTAGACTGACCTTTGTTGGCAAAGTAATGTCTCTGCTTTTGAATATGCTATCTAGGTTGGTCAAAACTTTCCATCCAAGGAGTAAGCGTCTTTTAATTTCGTGGCTGCAATCACCATCTGCAGTGATTTTGGACCCCCCAAAAATAAAGTCTGCCACTGTTTCCACTGTTTCCCTATCTATTTCCCCATGATCTTAGTTTTCTGAATGTTGAGCTTTAAGCCAAATTTTTTACTCTCCTATTTCACTTTCATCAAGAGGCTTTTTAGCTCCTCTTCACTTTCTGCCATAAGGGTGGTGTCATCTGCATATCTGAGGTTATTGATATTTCTCCTGGCAATCTTGATTCCAGCCTGTGGTTCTTCCAGCCCAGCGTTTCTCATGGTGTACTCTGCATATAAGTTAAATAAGCAGGGTGACAATATACAGCCTTGACGCACTCCTTTACCTATTTGGAACCAGTCTGTTGTTCCATGTCCAGTTCTCACTGTTGTTTCCTGACCTGCATATAGGTTTCTCAAGAGGCAGGTCAGGTGGTCTGGTATTCCCATCTCTTTCAGAATTTTCCAGTTTATTGTGATCCACACAGTCAAAGGCTTTGGCATAGTCAATAAAGCAGAAATAGATGTTTTTCTGGAACTCTCTTGCTTTTTCCATGATCCAGTGGATGTTGGCAATTTGATCTCTGGTTCCTCTGCCTTTTCTAAAACCAGCTTGAGCATCAGGGAGTTCACGGTTCATGTATTGCTGAAGCCTAGCTTGGAGAATTTTGAGCATTACTTTACTAGCATGTGAGATGAGTGCAATTGTGTGGTAGTTTGAGCATTCTTTGGCATTGCCTTTCTTTGGGATTGGAATGAAAACTGACCTTTTCCAGTCCTGTGGCCACTGCTGAGTTTTCCAAATTTGCTGGCATATTGAGTACAGCACTTTCACAGCATCATCTTTCAGGATTTGAAACAGCTCAACTGGAATTCCATCACCTCCACTAGCTTTGTTCATAGTGATGCTTTCTAAGGCCCACCTGACTTCACATTCCAGGATGTCTGGCTCTTGGTGAGTGATCACAGCATCGTGATTATCTTGATCGTGAAGATCTTTTTTGTATAGTTCTTCTGTGTGTTCTTGCCACCTCTTCTTAATATCTTCTGCTTCTGTTAGGTCCATACCATTTCTGTCCTTTATTGAGCCCATCTTTGCATGAAATCTTCCCTTGGTATCTCTAATTTTCTTGAAGAGATCTCTAGTCTTTCCCATTCTGTTGTTTTCCTCTATTTCTTTGCATTGATTGCTGAGGAAGGCTTTCTTATCTCTCCTTGCTAATTTTTGGAACGCTGCATTCAGATGCTTATATCTTTCCTTTTCTCCTTTGCTTTTTGCTTCTCGTCTTTTCACAGCTATTTGTAAGTTATACATATATGAATATTCTTTTCCAAATTCCTTTTTCCATTTAGGTATTACAGAATATTGAGCAGAGTTCCCTGTGCTATGTAGTTATCTGTTTTTAAATATAGCAGTGCATACATGTCAATTCCAAACTCCCAATTTATCCCTTCCCCCAGCCTTTACCCTTTGGTAACCATAAATTTGCTTTCTAAATCTGTGAGTCTGTTTCTGTTTTGTAAATAAGTTCATTTATATAATATTTTTTAGATTCTGCATATAAGCATTATCATATGATATTTGTTTTTCTCTACCTGACCTACTTCACTTATTATGATAATCTCTTTCATATTGCTGCAATTGGCATTACTTTATTCTTTTTATAACTGAATAATATTCTATTGTATATATAACATATGCATCTTCCTTATCCACTCCTCTGTTGATGGACATTTAGGTTGTGTCCATGTCTTGGCTATTGCCAACAGCATTACAATGAACATTGGGGTACATATATACTTTTGAAGCATGGTTTTCTCCAAATATAAAAGCAGACAATTTCTATAGCATTATTCAATTGGAAAGATCCTACCTTCATGCTCATCTATGCAACTTACCATATTCCATCAAATCAAAGATATCTGGACTGTAAGCTGACAACATAATCTTCAGCACCACTAAGAAAGGAAAAACACCACCAGACAAAGATTCAACGCTTTCTTACATCTTACAATTTAATTTCATAATTATTAGAAGCATTCTTTTAAACATATTTTAAAATTTAAAAGCCACATAAACTTCTTTCATAAAATAAAAACTATACATAGAATAAAATTGGTTAAGATATTTATAAAATTTCACAAAGTTAGATCCAGCAGAACATCTTCTGAGCTCACCAAGTGAGGATGACGCAGCTCCAAAAAGCACATCCTGTCTTGCCCCCGGGATGTCCCTCCTGCCTCCAACCTGGGCTTCACTGCAAGGGCAGCAGTGTCAGAGAGCAGCCAGCAGTAACCAGCATGCAATCCTGGTGTGTGAGCCCATGTCACACACCTTAACTGTGAGCAACACGCACTCAGAACCAACAGAGCACAAGATGGCCATTTGGCTCCTCCTCCTGGAGTGCCCAGCTGTGGCTATGGGTGTTGCTGCCTTTCATCTGGCTTACTTGATAGTGTGTTTAAACACTGTACTTTGGCATGCGAGAATGTGTCAGCTTTCACACAAATCTTGCTCACCTATGTCAATGCATTTTGCAAAAATAGGTAAAATGAAGACACCTAGAGCCTGGGCACCCTGACACAGAGAACCCCAGTGGGCTCCTGCTCTCAGACTTTGAACTGAGCCCTTGAGTTGGGGAAAAGCTCTCTGGGTGTGGGTCTGGACTCTGTTGCCAGTGGGTGGCATTTCCCGAAACCCACTCAGCTTATACAATTTATGTCATGACCCCAAATAAGAAAGGGTTTCCTCCCACATTTTACAACTTCTCTTTCTTGTGTGTAAAAAATAGAGGTCACATTTTTGCTTACCCCTACATGTGTATTTTATGTTCTCATTTCATTTTCTTTTTTACGTTTTTTGGGTAACATTTACTTTGCACTGAAATCAGATGAAAATCTGATTTTCATGTTTACTCCATTTTATTTTCAAAAGTACTTTAATTTGGCAGAACAAGTACACAGAGGGCATGAGAGAGTGTCTATCACAACCAAGCGTTGAGCCAGGACAACAGGAAATTATAATATTGCACCTGAACTTGGATGATCTATTCATACCCCTTTGGCTTTCCATCCTGCAGGGTTGTCAGGGTTGGATGATGTCATTTTACTGTCAATCATCAAGCTTTTTTCCCACTTTGTCACAACACGTAGCTTTCAGTGTCTTATTTTCCAGAGCAGGCATTGGGCCCACAGTGGTGAAAATGCTGAGTCCTAACTCCTGGATGGTCAGAGAATTCCATCCCCCTGCCACTTTTTTTTACCCTTTTAAAATTTATTTTCATAAAGCTCTTTTAAATTTTTATTTTGTAAAAAAAAAAAAAATTTATTTTCAAGTAGTAAAGTTCCAGTTTTGGAGTCATTGTTCCACTCTGCTTGGGGGAAAAAAACATTTATAAATATAACAGTAGACTCAAAATCATGCAAAACTTACAACCCACGAAACTTACTTGACCACAAAACCCACAGTTATGTCTTGACAAGCTCACACACCAAGCAGACACATTTGATGACAATGATCAGTCAGAGTAGCCAACACTGCCTGGGCCCTACCACCAGCCAGCCCTCTCAGCTGTGTTGCTCAGGTAGGTACAATTAGCACCAATTTTACAGATGAAGAAATGGAGGTCCATGGAGGGAAACTGAGGTCCCAGAGACAGAATAACCTCACTGACTGGGACTCCCCAGAGATCTGGACTTGGCATTGCAGGGACCACCTTGACCACTGGCCACACACAGAGATACAGATGTCTTAACATCACTCACGGGAAGGAAGAATAAATAAATGCAAAGAGAGAGTGAGAGAGGCTTTATTTAGAGGCTGGTACAGACAGTCTGGTGAATATGTATCATTTTGTATAGTTCAGCCCACCTGGGTATGGGTGACTTCGTAATTAAAATACATATAGAATATATGCGTATGTATGTGTATTCATGTGTATGTATTTACTGGCTCTGCACATTTAAATCTTTAAAATTTTTTGAACTCACATAAAATCTATTTGTTGACTGCATGACTACTTGCTATATTATTCTCTATAGTTTTATTGTCTGGTTGAAATATTTTTATTTATTTTTATTTATTTATTTTATTTATTTATTTATTTTTTTTATTTTTTTACTTTATTTTACTTTACAATACCATATTGGTTTTGCCATACATTGACATGAGTCCACCACGGGTGTATATGAGCTCCCAATCCTGAATTCCCCTCCCACATCCCACCCCATATCCTCTCTCTGGATCATCCCCGTGCACCAGCCCCAAGCATCCTGTATCCTGTATCGAACATAGGCTAGTGCTTCGTTCTTACATGATAGTATACATGTTTCAATGCCATTCTCCCAAATCATCCCACCCTCTCCCTCTCCCACAGAGTCCAAAAGTCTGTTCTATACATCTGTGTCTCTTTTGCTGTCTCGCATAGAAAAAAAAAGAAAGCAAATCAAATGTTTGCAGAACCCCCAAAACTTCACAAGGGCTGAGGTCACACTCCCAGTAGCCTGGGCTTTGAGGAACAAATGTGCGTGCTAAGTCACTTCAGTCATGTCCAAGTCTTTGCGACCCTATGAACTGTAGCCCGCCAGGCTCCTCTGTCCATGGGATTCTCCAGGCAAGAATACTGGAGTGGGTTGTCATGCCCTCCTCCAGGGGATCTTCCTGACCCAGGGATCAAACCTGGGTCTCTTATGCCTCCTGCACTGGCTTCTTTAACACTAGTGCCACCTGGGAAATCCTGAGGAACCAACAGGGCTGCCCAAATGGTTTGACCTCAACGTGATGCAAAGCTTCCAGAGGCTGCCTGAGTAGCCTCCGTATCCCTCCCTGCCTCTTAGAGGTTCTGCTCACAGTCTCAACATCTCTCCTCCCTCCCTACCTCTCTCCAGGCAGCATCCTCACCTGTGCTGTCCATTTTCTCACCTGTTCCTCATTCTGCAGTGGTCCTGGGTGGTCCATGTCCACCCCATAGCAGATGCTCATCTCTCAGTGAGCAGAGCAACCAATGCTCTGATCCAGCCTTGGGGGCCCCTTTTGATTCTGCCCAGGCATCTTGACTCACCCCCAACCACAGACCTTAGCCAAGCTTGTTTTCTACCCATGATCAGGGGTCCGTGCAGAGGAGGCTCAGGGTCCTTGCCTTTAATTGAGAACTCGCACCCAGCCTGGCTGCTGTTCATGGAGAAGGTAGGCTGGGAGGAGGAGAATGAGATGCCTGGACAAAACCAACGATGGCGCAAGACCTTGGGCCAACATCAATGTCCCAGGAGATGCTTCAGTAAAAGCTCCTTGGGGATGGGAGGGAGCAGAGTAGGGTAGGGAGACACATGCACAGCAAGAGGAGGGTGGTTACAGCATAGGGTTGTAAAAGTGAGCGGGGCCCAGGGCACTCGAGGCACTGGGGCACCAGAAGCTGGGAGGGAGGAACAAGAGACTGGGAAAGGAGGCTGGGCAGAGAGAGCAGCTTTCTGTGCCTGCAGGCTGGCAATGGTCTGCTCCAGGCGGCCTAGACTCTATACCTAAACCACAAGGCATTTCCACATAACCTCATGTGATCCTTTCAATGATGTGGGAAATGCAGGGAGAGGGAAAGCGGTTCCTGTCCTCATTTTACAGGTAACTGTACTGAGGTCCAGAGAAGCTAAGGTACTTGGTCAAATATCTACACAGGTAGATAGGTTAGGAGTATGGAAAATGGAAATTTTGTTCACTCTAAGACCCCCGAGAAACCCTCATCCTCTAGATTTCAAATAACATTTTTGTGGAATTGATTCCTTCAGCCCATCCTTTTTTGCCTGCTGAGGGAACTTTTTGACTCAGGTCACACACAGCATTAACACAGGGACAAAATAACCCAGAATTTGAGATGATCCTCAGATCAGATGTTCAGAGTTGGCTCTGGATGTTGGGCTGCTGAGGATGTCAGCCTGGTCTATTGGGTCTGTGGCTGTAATTATGGGAAGTGGCTGAGTTATGGTCTGTGGCTTCCCATGAAAGGTTACACATCCCTGGGGAGGAATGGCCAATGAAAAGCAGGAGTGAGTTGGGGCAGAAATGTTGCTGCCCCCACAGACTCCTTGGCCTCTCCATTCCCTGGGGGCCCCCATCTGGGGAGCCCTGGACCTGAGTACTCACCCCAAGGGGCTGTCAGAGCCTGGTCCGTGTGTGGATAAACACAAGCACCTTCCAGGCTTTCCTTGGCCTCCTGCTCATTCACCATATGGTTCTCCCTCTCTGGGGCTGCCTGTTGGCAGGAGGGTGCTGGGGGCCTGCAATATCTAGTTTGGGAGTAAGAAGCTCACTCTCTCTGTGCTGGGTCTGGATGATGTGAGCGGAATCCAGGGACCTGTCCCATCACTCACTCCAGGGCCCAGAGAAAGCTTGGCATTTGCATCAAGAAGAACTTACAAAGAATCAGGCCATATTTAAAGGGCAGCAACTGAACTGGTTCAGGTAGGGTTGATGGTGGCTGTCTTTTCTTCCACATTGGGGAAGGCCTTGAGATGGTATAAGAGGCTGGAGGAGAACCCAGGCCAATTCTACACAGCATTCAAAGTGGATCTGATCCTACAGCCTCTGAAGGGGTGGAGTACATAGACCCCAGGAAGGGGAAGAATCTCAGAATGGCTGGGGTCAGTCATGCCTTGAAAATCCTGCTATTCTTAGAAACCAGGAGCACTTGGAGGGTTCTCTATGGGGCCCCAGTCCAGATGACTGTCCTTCAGCTGAAAAGTTGAAGAGCAGAACCAGGTTTGACTTCCTTGCTGCCTGGCGGCCTTTGGAACGTCACTGAGTGGCTTTGCTACAAAAGGTGAGCCTGGGGACCCCATCTTCTACCTTCACTGCAAGGCCTCCCATCCCCCCAGTCCACCTGCAGACAAAAGTCTCAGCAGAGCCTTTCAGAGCTCATGGTGATGGGCAGGAGGCACCCAGTAAGCATCCACGCCACTAGCAGGAAGATTGAGGGCAAAGCTGGCAAAGTTAGAAGCATCACAGAGTCCAGTGCTGGGAGCATCAGGGATCCTTCAAAAATGTCCAAGGTTTCCTTTGACCATCCACTTCCTTATAGGAAATTTGTCATCTCTACCCCCAACCACATCCTCACTGCCTACACCCTCCCAAATTTACCTTCCCAGATTTGAATCTCATGTGGAAAATGTAACATTTTAAGACTTCAGACATTGTTCTTTTTTATGCTTCATAGTATTATAGGAGGATTCCCCCAGGGATCCACAGAGATGCTTCCACGATCCATAAATTTCTACAATTTGTTTGTGAACAGCATCTACCATTCAGTTCTTAGAAATCTCCCTGCACCTTTTATTGGTTTCCTACCCAACCCTTTCTGTTTTCATACATGGAGTTGAAATTTTCCAGGACTTTTCCACTCACACTCTGAGCCCCCTTTTCCTGTTTATCTTAATAGGATGTCGACAGTGTATGGGTCAGTGTGGGGTGGGGGGAGGGAGAGGAGGAAGGGGAGGAAAGAACGTTCTGGAAGGAAAATGCCAACAGCATAAGAAAGCAGGATGAGTGTGCCACAGTCCTCCTCCCCAAGGTCTAGGGTCTGTGACAGATCCAGCCAAGGCAAGCCTTCCCTCTGCAGAAAGCTGGGGCAAGCAGCTTCATCCCCTGTGTTTAGAGGACCGCCCTTTGCAGCAGGTGAGCGGCTAAGCTTTTACCTCCATATGCTGTCAAGAAAACTTTTTAAAAATACAATTCATCTTTTAAACCCATAGTGAGTAATTGCTAGGGATCTCAAAAATTAATGTCTACCTCTTATAAACAGCTAATAAAGCCCAAAGAAATAAACCTTCCTCTTCAGAAGTTGTCTGCTTGATCCTGGCCAGCCCATCAGGTCCCCTTTCCACACGCAGGACTCCTGGGTGAGTCACTGGAACTCACCAAGAATAACAGAGACCAGAGGAAATAATGGCTCCCAGTGGTTTGCCTGCCTTGTGCATGAGACTTTGCTCGAGTCCTAACCAGGTTCTGGGTGACCTCAAAGGCCCCCTCTTCTAGGGTGTCTTCCTTCCCTGGTTCTCCATATTAGAATTCATTCCTCCCTCTGAAAGATTCCCATAGACCTTAGTTTCTACTTTTAAAAAATTGTCTCTTCCTCTTTCTGACTGCTGTCTCTCTTCCCCAACTGCTTGAGGGCCTGGCTAGAATTTTGCATAGAGCAGACCTAATACATGTCTGTCATGTCAATAAATCTACTTCTAATGTCTTCAATATCATAAGAACCTGAAGTGGGCATTAAAAGTGGGTAAATTCCTTCCAGCTACTGAGGAGAGCTCAGCACATGGGTCCCCTTCCCACCTCACTGCCCTGAGCCTATGACCTTCATATGTCCCTGAAGAAGGGACACAGAGCCCTGGGCTTTGAAGGGCCCCACCCTGGACTTCCCTGGCTCAGATGGTAAAGCGTCTGTCTACAATGCGGGAGACCCGTGTTCGATCCCTGAGTCGGGAAGATCCTCTGGAGAAGGAAATGGCAATCCACTCCAGTGCTATTGCCTGGAAAATCCCATGGACAGAGGAGCTTGATAGGCTACAGTCTATGAGATCACAAAGAGTCAGACACGACTGAGTGACTTCACTTCACTTCACCCTTGGTTTGATGCTCTGATGTCGCCACCTTGAAACCCTTAACATTTTTTGAACAAGGGACCCATATTTTCATTTTGTGTTTCTGTCTACAAATCAAGTAGCCTATCTTGATTTCTCCATTTACAAATGAGCATGTATTGACTTCCTTGATTTTACTCATAATAGGACAGGACACATTTCATCCTAGGAGGCTTTATACGAGATGTTGTTAGGTTGTGTGTGTGTGCTCAGTTGCTCAGTTGTGTAACCCCATGGTTATACAGAGGTAGGCATTAGTTTTTGAAATCCCTAGCAATTACTCACCATAGGTTTAAAAGTTCTTTGTAATCCCATGGACAGAGGAGCCTGCCAGGCTCCTCTGTCCATGGAATTTTCCAGGTAAGAATACTGGAGTGTGTTCCTATTTCCTAATTTTGAACTATTAAGGGAGTAATTCCAAAAAGGGATCATTAGAAAGCTGGTAATAATAGCTCAAAAAGAAGAGGCTGATTTATTCAATTTCTTATAATAACTTATAATGTAAAAGGATTGGAAAAAGAATATATATGTATGTATAGCCGAATAATTTTTCTGTATTCCTGAAATATTATAAATCAACTATATGCCAATAAAAAACAATTTTTAAAATTCCAGAATTAAAAAAAGTGTTGATAATCAGCAGAACATAGAATGCTTATTGAATCTATGTTAAATATTTTATTTTTCCCAATCTGTTTGTACTCCTAATACACATTATTTATTTTAAAATGGGCTATTTTTATTTGCATAACTTTGCAGTTTATAAAGGTTGTTTATTCATATTATCTTGCTGAACCGTTACACTTTTGGGAAGTATGTACTTCTACTATTATTTCTATTTTACAGATGAGCAAATCCAAGTTAAGAAACTAATGGCTTTACTGGGAAAACTTCTAGGTATAACTAGAAGCCAAACCCTCCCACTTTGGATCCTAAATTTGGGACCCTTCACTGTTCTGAGGGTATTCACTAACACACAGTTTATCAAGGAACAGAAATGTCAATCCAGACACTGGATGGATTACACAATTTCAAATTACTTAAGGAAAAGTTTCTAAGATTAGTTAACTCGTGAGCAAAAAGGGTGAAGTCTCTTGAGAGGATCAAGTCCTGACTCCCACCTACAGTCCTCCTGTCTCATGAAGGAAAAAGAAAACACTTTTTAAAAAGCTGGAGTTTTCTCAGTTGTTTTGAATTAAGTGCCTTGTTAAGTAACTTTAGAAAAGCTGAAAGAGGAAACAAAACTCTGAAACCCCTTTCATATGCTCACAGGCTGTTTCACCCGAGGATGCCTCCATGCGTCAGCCAGGCCTTGCTTAGTGATAACCCCGGGAAGGAATGAAAGGAGGCTCTAGGGACAGCTGGGGGGTGAGCCAGGGAAAGCGTGGGAGGCGACTTCCCATGGGTGCAGCCTGAACCTTCACATACCCACAGACTTGCCCAGGAGAGACAGCGCCGTCCCAGCAGTGTTCAGGGACTGTTCCAAGAGTTCAGGGAGCATGTAAACTGAGCCCTGTCAGAGGCTGAACACCGTGTCTCGGCCTGAGCAAGGTCAAGTCTGTCTGCGGCATTCTCAGCTGCTGTGGACACCTGTGAGAACTCAGAGGTCATCTAAGGACAAAGCCAAGACGCTGGCAATGGAAACCTAGAGGGGAGGGGGGAAGTTCATCTGACTTGCTGATTAAGAAAAAAACCGTAGACATCCATAGGGCATGATTCTGTTTTTGTTTTACGTTACTGAACAAATGCTTGCAGAGTTTTGTGCATCCAAGGGGCTAGCTCAGTCCTGTACTAATACACATCATTTCACCCTCATTGTGCCCATTCAGCTGTGACCATTATCATCCTACTTTACAGATGAAAGTCAAGACTGCTGAGGTAAGTAACTTGTCCAAGTGGCTGCAGTGGGTTTTGGCCCCAGGAACTTGGTGTCACGGGCATGCCCACAGCTCTGGCCTTCCTGGGGACACCCCCACCTCATGTGAGGAACACCATGATTCTACCTCGGGGCCAGTTCTCCCTCTGAAGAGGGGGCTGAGAAACAGCTGGGCTCCTTGGGTCTTTCCTCACCCATATTCTGGAAAATTCTCTTTACTTTTGCCTTTTCCTGGTTTTATCAAATCTTTTTCTCTGGTCTATTGGGCCATTCCTCAATTCCATCAGCAGACATTACTTTTTTTTTTTTTTTTTTTTTAGTTGCGGCACACAAACTCCTAGTTGGAGCATGTGGGATCCAGTTCCCTGGGATCAAACTCTGGCCCCTGCACTGGGAGCTAGGAGTCTTGGCCCCTGGACCACCAGGGAAGCCCCAGTAGACATTACATTTTTAAGCCAGCATTTCCCCAGCTGGGTCCTGCAGAACCCTCATTCAGAGGTGGGCTGGAAAGCACCCAGAGTCAAGGGGCCCCAGTGGTTACTGTGCCAAAAAAATGAATTTTCTACAGTTTTGAATTATTCCTAAACATGAGTTTTATACTGTAAATGTATACTTTACATATATGTAAGCACTGATACTACTATTCTGCAAGGTTTTAAACCTTAAATGAATAATCCCAAACTTCATTTGTCATTTTATGAGTTGATTTTTCTGCAAAATTATGTTTGGCAATTTATCCTTGTGGGTGCAGCTAGTTTGAGTTCCTTTGAATGCCACAATGAAATTAAAAATTGCCTCAGTTCAGTTCAGTTCAGTCGCTCAGTCGTGTCCGACTCTTTGTGATCCCATGAATTGAAGCACGCCAGGCCTCCCTGTCCATCACCAACTCCCGGAGTTCACTCAGATTCACGTCCATCGAGTCAGTGATGCCATCTAGCCATCTCATCCTCTGTTGTCCCCTTCTCCTCCTGCCCCCAATCCCTCCCAGCATCAAAGTCTTTTCCAATCAGTCAACTCTTCGCATGAGGTGGCCAAAGTACTGGAGTTTCAGCTAGACCCACATAAAAAAAGAAAAGGGTAATATTAATTTTAGAGACATTTTACTTAGTCCCACATAGCCTAAATAGTATTTTCCCCCATTTTATAAATGAGGGAAAGGAATGGTTTGCCCAAGGGCTCATGCCAATAAGAAGCAAGCTGAGATGCACATCTGGACCCTCAGTGCTGGACACCTGCCCAGAGGGACCTGAAGGTCTAGTCTTTAGCCCTCATCCCCCCATGGACAAACTAAAGAGAAGGGTCTTCTCTTGCGAGTAATCTAACCGTTCCATGCCCTGCTGTTATGGGAAATCTGAGGACCACGGAGGTGGCTCAAGGGTGAGGGTCAGAGGCATCCAGAGGAATAGATGAGCAGGCTCCCTGGGCATTTTTCTCCCAGTGCAGTGCTACCCTAATCAGATGAGGTGGGCAGTGTCTGCTCCTCCGTCCCTCTGGGTGCCTCTGACCCTCACCCCTGAGCCACCTCCATGATCCTCAGGCTTCCCATAACAGCAGGGCATGGAACGGTTAGATCCCTAGCAAGAGAAGACCCTTCTCTTTGGTTCATCCATGGGGGGTTGAGGGCTAAAGACTAGACCTTCAGGTCCCTCTGGGCAGGTGTCCAGCACTGAGGGTCCAGATGTGCATCTCAGCTTGCTTCTTATTGGCATGAGCTCTTGGGCAAATCATTACTTTCCCTCATTTGTAAAATGGGGGAAAATACTATTTAGGCTATGTGGGACTAAGTAAAATGTCATTAAAATTAATATTACTCTTTTCTATGTGGGTCTAGAAATGGCAACCCACTCCAGTACTCTTGCCTGGAGAATCCCATGGATGGAGGAGCCTGGTGGGCTACCGTCCATGGGGTTGCAAAGAGTCAGACACGACTGAGCGACTTCACTCACTCACTCAGACAATTTTTAATTTCATTGTGGCATTCAAAGGAACTCAAACTAGCTGCACCCACAAGGATAAATTGCCAAACATAATTTTGCAGAAAAATCAAGTCATAAAATGACAAATGAAGTGTGAGATTATTCATTTAAGGTTTAAAACCTTGCAGAATACTAGTATCAGTGCCTACATATGTGTAAAGTATCATTTATAGTGTAAAACTCATGTTTAGGAATGATTCAAAAAAAAAAAAAAAGAATGATTCAAAACTGTAGAGAATTCATTTTTTTTGGCACACTGACCAAAGCTCTGGGCAAGCTTAGTTCTTGAGCCTGTTTCATGAAGAGCTGGCCATGCTGTTGGGCAGCTGGGTGGGCAGCTAGACAGCCCCACCTGCATCCCAACCCCAGAGCAGCTGGCAGGGTGGGGATAATGCAGAGCCAGGATCCAGGTCCAGGCCCATTTGGGGTCTGGGTCCTACTCACAATGTGTTATCACTCTCTTGCATTTTCACACATTTTATTTTTTTAATCCCTTTGTTTCTGCATCAGCCTCTAGCTATTTTGCCCAAATGCCTTTAGAAGGTTTGTGTACATTGTTATCTGCCCTAGTTCTAAAAGTACATGATGACCCAGAGGGATTGGATGGGGAGGGAGGTAGGAGGGAAGTTCAGGATGGGGAACACATGTACACCCATGGCGGATTCATGTCAATGTATGGCAAAACCAATACAATATTGTAAAGTAATTAGCCTCCAACTAAAATAAATTTATATTAAAATTTATATTAATTAATTATATTAATTAATTTATACTAAAATTTATATTAAAAAAAATAAAAGTACATGAATTGTAGCTAATAAGTAATGACTTTCTGTGAAAATGCCTCAGAGACAGCCATTGTGCTGCGGAGTCCTGTCTGTTACTGTCTTCTTTGCCCTCAAGATATACCAGTTCTCTTCTCCCCAAGGCGGCTCCATCCAGTTCAGCTCCTGGCTGGGCACGAGGGCGAGCCCCGCCCGGCCGCTGAGCCCAGAGTCCACGTTCTCATCCTCTTCTCAGGATCCACCTCTCAGGAAGGGAGCACAGAGAATCTGCTCTTGGTTTCCTTTGGTTTTTTAACTTGTTATTGTACAAACGTATACAAAGTCACAAACAATGTCCAATAATACAGTGTACTAAGTACCAACAATTATCAGCATTTGATGGCTGCTCAAGATATACCAGTTCTCAAGTGTTTTCACCCACAGCAGCAAGAAGTGAAGCAAATACCAGGTATCATATCATTGCATGTGCATTTCAACATATATATATAACAGATCAAGACTATTCAAAATGTACAATGGTAGAGGGCAGTCCTAAGATGGCAGAGGAATAGGACAGGGAGACCACTTTCTCCCCCACAAATTCATCAAAAGAACATTTAAACGCTGAGTAAATTCCACAAAACAACTTCTGAAGCCGGCAGAGAACATCAGGCACCCAGAAAAGCAGCCCATTGTCTTCGAAAGGAGGTAAGAAAAAAAATAAAAGTCGACAAAAGAGGTAGGGATGGAGCTCCATCCTGGGAAGGGAGTCTTAAAAAAAGAGAGAAGTTTCCAAACACCAGGAAACACTCTCACTGCCGAGCCTGTGGCGAGCCTTAGAAGCACAGAGGGCAACATAACAGGGAGGAAAAATAAATAATTAATTAAAACCCACAGATTATGAGCCCAATAGTAACTCCCCCAACAGAGAAGCAGCGCAGATGCCTGCACCCACCACTAGCAAGTGGGGGCTGGGCAGGGAGGCGTGGTCTGCAGTGCTTAGAGTAAGGATCTAGCCTGAATCCCCCGAGCGCAATCTGAGCGAACTAACTTGGGCTAGCAAACCAGACTGTGGGATAACTACCATGTGAAAAGCCTGCCCTAACCTAAGACACCGCCAGGCCTGCATACAGAACAAAGGACTGAACAGAGATAGCCAGCTGCAGACCATCCCCCTCCGGTGACAGGCAGCCAGAGCTGGAAGGGGGCAATTGCAGCCCCAGAGAGACATTATCCACAAAACTGTAAGCAGGCTTCTTTGCTAACTAAGACTTCTTGGGGTTCTGGATGGTCAACATCCGCCTGAGAAGGTGCACCGGTTGTACACCCAGAAAAATGAGCGGCAGGGACAGGGGAGGTGATAAGTCACAGTGACCACGCTCACCAAACACCTCATCACCTGAGCTGCTCGGACCTGGGAAGGGCACAAAACGCAGGCCCAACCGAGTCTGCACCTCTGAGGACTACCCCGAGTGCCTGAACCTGAGCAGCTTAGACCTGGGAGTTGCATGCAGCCCAGGGCCAGCCTCGGATGGTTCCCGGTGGAGCAACCTAGAGCCTGAGCAGTGTGGGCAGGGAGGGTATGCACACCGTGAGCTGGGGCAGGCCCAGTGTGACTGAGGCACTGTGAGCACACACCAGTGTTATTTGTTTGCAGCGTCCCTCCCTCCTCACAGTGCGACTGAACAAGTGAGCCTAAAAAAAGTGTCCACCACCACCCCCTTTGTGTCAGGGCAGAAATCAGACACTGAAGAGGCCAGTAAACAGAAGAAGCTAAAACAGAGGGAACCGCCTTGAAAGTGACAGGTGCAATAGATTAAAACTCTGTCGTTAGTACAGACTACATAAGAAGGGGCCTATAGATCTTGAGAAATATAAGCCAGACCAAGGAACTATCCGAAAATGAACTGATACCACAATACCCACAACACCAGAGAAAGTCCTAGATATATTTTTTACTATTTTTACAATCATTCTTTTTTTTTAATTTTTTAAAATTTTAAGTCCTCTATTACTGTCTCTTATACACATCTCCGAGTGCCTGAACCTGCCAGGGGAGCCGGGGGCGGGGGGCGGCTGGCTACAAAAACGTTCCTGTGCTCACCAAGCCTAACCTTGACACCTGGCATCTCTCCCAGGACCCCACTTTCCCTGACTCAAGCAGGATTTTGAGTTAATGAAATTGTAGTCCTTTGAATAGACTATGGTTCTCAAGCTCAAAATCCTGCTTGAGTCAGGGAAAGTAGATGTGTATAAGAGACAGCTTCATATATATATATTTTATAATTTTTGTGACTTTGGTTTTTTTTTCCTCTTTTTTTCTTCTTTTCTTTAATATTGTATTTTTGAAATTCCAAACTCTACTCTAGATTTTTTATCTTTGCTCTTTGGTATTTGTTATCAATTTTATACCTTTAAGAACCCAATCTTCAGTATCCATTTTTACTTGGGAGTGAGATTACTGGCTTGACTACTCTCTCCCCCTTTGGACTCTCCTTTTTCTCCACCAGGTCGCCTCTGTCTCCTCTCTACCCCCTCTCTTCTCTACCCAACTCTGTGAATTTCTGCATGTTGCAGACGGTGGAGAACACTTAGGGAACTGACTACTGGTTGGATCTGTCTCTTTCCTTTTGATTCCCAGCTTTTATCCTCCTGGCCACCTCTGTCTCCTTCCTCCCTCTTCTCTTCTCTGTGTAACTCCGCGAATATCTCTGAGCAGTCCAGACTATGGCATGCACAGAAGGAAGTGATTATTGGCTAGCTTGCTCTATCCTCTATTGATTCCACCTCATCTCATTCGGGTCACCTGTAACTCCCTCCTCCCTCTTCTCTTCTCCATGTAACTCTGTGAACCTCTCTGGGTGTCCCTCACTGTGGAGAAACTTTTCATCTTTAATCCAGATGTTTTATCAATGGTGCTATATAGAAGGAGAAGTTTTGAGACTACTATAAAAATAAAACTGAAAACCAGAAGCAGGAGGCTTAAGTCCAAACCCTGAGAACACCAGAGAACTCCTGACTCCAGGGAACATTAATTGACAGGAGCTCCTCAAACGCCTCCATACCTACACTGAAAACAAGCACCACCCAAGGGCCAACAAGTTCCAAAGCAAGACATACCATGTAAATTCTCCAGCAACACAGGAACACAGCCCTGAGCTCCAATATACAGGCTGCCCAAAGTTACTCCAAAACCATTGACATCTCATAACTCATTACTGGATATTTCATTGCACTCCAGAGAGAAGAAATCCAGCTCCACCCACCAGAACTCCAACACAAGCCTCCCTAACCAAGAAACCTTGACAAGCCACCCATACAACCCCACCCACAGTGAGGAAACTCCACAATAAACAGAACTCCACAAATTGCCAGAATACAGAAAGAATACCCCAAACTCAGCAATATAAACAAGATGAAGAGACAGAGGAATACCCAACAGGTAAAGGAACAGGACAAATGCCCACCAAACCAAACAAAATAGGAAGAGATAGGGAATCTACCTGATAAAGAATTCCAAATAATGATAGTAAAAATGATCCAAAATCTTGAAATCAAGATGGAATCACAGATAAATAGCCTGGACACAAGGATTGAGAAGATGCAAGAAAGGTTTAACAAGGCCCTAGAAGAAATAAAAAAGAGTCAGTATATAATGAATAATGCAATAAATGAGATAAAAAAAACACTCTGGAGGCAACAAATAGTAGAATAACAGAGGCAGAAGATAGGATTAGTGAATTAGAAAATAGAATGGTAAAAGTAAATGAATCAGAGAGGAAAAAGAAAAAACCAATTAAAAGAAATGAGGACAATTTCAGAGACCTCCAGGACAGTGTTAAATGCCCCAACATTCGAATCATAGGAGTCCCAGAAGAAGAAGACAAAAAGAAAGACCATGAGAAAATACTTGAGGAGATCATAGTTGAAAACTTCCCTAAAATGGGGAAGGAAATAATCACCCAAGTCTAAGAAACCCAGAGAGTCCCAAACAGGATAAACCCAAGGCAAAACACCCCAAGACACATATTAATCAAATTAACAAAGATCAAACACAAAGAACAAATATTAAAAGCAGCAAGGAAAAACAGTAAATAACACACAAGGGGATTCCCTTAAGGATAACACCTGATCTTTCAATAGAAACTCTTCAAGCCAGGAGGGAATGGCAAGACATACTTAAAGTGATGAAAGAAAATAACCTACAGCCCAGATTACTGTACCCAGCAAGGATCTCATTCAAATATGAAGGAGAAATCAAAGCTTCACAGACAAGCAAAAGCTGAGAGAATTCAGCAGCATAAAACCAGCTCTCCAACAAATGCTAAAGGATATTCTCTAGACAGGAAACACAAAAAGGGTGTATAAACTAGAACCCAAAACAATAAAGTAAATGGCAATGGGATCATACTTATCAATAATTACTTTAAATGTAAATGGGTCGAATGCCCCAACCAAACACCAAAGACTGGCTGAATGGATACAAAAACAAGACCCCTATATATTTTGTCTACAAGAGACCCACCTCAAAACAGGGGACACATACAGACTGAAAGTGAAAGGCTGGAAAAAGATTTTCCATGCAAATAGAGACCAAAAGAAAGCAGGAGTAGCAATACTCATATCACATAAAATAGACTTTAAAACAAAGGCTGTGAAAAGAGACAAAGAAGGACACTACATAATGATCAAAGGATCAATCCAAGAAGAAGATATAACAATTATAAATGTATATGCACCCAACATAGGAGCACCGCAATATGTAAGACAAATGTTAACAAGTATGAAAGGGGAAATTAACAATAACACAATAACAGAGGGAGACTTTAATACCCCACTCACACCTATGGATAGATCAACTAAACAGAAAATTAACAAGGAAATACAAACTTTAAAGGATACAATAGACCAGTTAGACCTAATTGATATCTATAGGACATTTCACCCCAAAACAATGAATTTCACCTTTTTCTCAAGCGCACACGGAATCTTCTCCAGGATAGACCACATCCTGGGCCGTAAATCTAGCCTTGGTAAATTCAAAAAAGTTGAAATTATTCCAAGCATCTTTTATGACCACAATGCAGTAAGATTAGATCTCAATTACAAGGAAAAAAACTACTAAACATTCCAACATATGGAGGCTGAACAACACGCTGCTGAATAACCAACAAATCACAGAGAAATCAAAAAAGAAATCAAAATATGCATAGAAATGAATGAGAATGAAAACACAACAACCCAAAACCTGTTGGACACTGTAAAAGCAGTGCTAAAGGTAAAGTTCATAGCAATGCAGGCATACCTCAAGAAACAAGAAAAAAGTCAAATAAATAACCTAACTCTACACCTAAAGCAACTAGAAAAGGAAGAAATGGAGAACCCCAGGTTAGTAGAAGGAAAGAAATCTTAAAAATTAAGGCAGAAATAAAATGCAAAAGAAACAAAAAAGACCATAGCAAAAATCAACAAAGCCCAAAGCTGGTTCTTTGAAAAGATAAATAAAATTGACAAACCATTAGCCAGACTCATCAAGAAACAAAGGGAGAAAAATCAAATCAATAAAATTAGAAATGAAAATGGAGAGATCACAACAGACAACACAGAAATACAAAGGATCGTAAGAGACTACTATCAGCAATTATATGCCAATAAAATGGACAACTTGAAAGAAATGGACAAATTCTTAGAAAAGTACAACTTTCCAAAACTGAACCAAGAAGAAATAGAAAATCTTAACAGACCCATCACAAGCACGGAAATTGAAATCGAAAGTCTTCCAGCAAACAAAAGCCCAGGTCCAGACGGCTTCACAGCTGAATTCTACCAAAAATTTAGAGAAGAGCTAACACCTATCCTACTCAAACTCTTACAGAAAGTTGCTGAGGAAGGTAAACTTCCAAACTCATTCTATGAGGCCACCATCACTCTAATACCAAAACCTGACAAAGATGTCACCAAAAAAGAAAACTACAGGCCACACCATTGATGAACATAGATGCAAAAATCCTTAACAAAATTCTAGCAATCAGAATCCAACAACACATTAAAAAGATCATACACCATGACCAAGTGGGCTTTATCCCAGGGATGCAAGGATTCTTCAATATCCACAAATCAATCAATGTAATACACCACATTAACAAATTGAAAGATAAAAGCCATATGATTATCTCAATAGATGCAGAAAAAGCCTTTGACAAAATTCAACATCCATTTATGATAAAAGCTCTCCAGAAATCAGGAATAGAAGGAACATACCTCAACATAATAAAAGCTGTAGATGACAAACCCACAGCAAACATTATCCTCAATGGTGAAAAATTGAAAGCATTTCCCCTAAAGTCAGGAACAAGACAAGGATGCCCACTTTCACCATTACTATTCAACATAGTTTTGGAACTTTTGGCCACAGCAATCAGAGCAGAAAAAGAAATAAAAGGAATCCAGATTGGAAAAGAAGAAGTAAAACTGCCACTGTTTGCAGATGACATGATCCTCTACATAGAAAACCCTAAAGACTCCACCAGAAAATTGCTAGAGCTAATCAATGAATAAAGTTGCAGGATATAAAGTCAACACACAGAAATCCCTTACATTCCTATACACTAAGAATGAGAAAATAGAAAGAGAAATTAAGGAAGCAATTCCATTCACCATTGCAACGAAAAGAATAAAATACTTAGGAATATATCTACCTAAAGAAATTAAAGACCTGTATACAGAAAACTATAAAACACTGGTGAAAGAAATCAAAGAGGACACTAATAGATGGAGAAATATACCATGTTCATGGATTGGAAGAATCAATATAGTGAAAATGAGTATACAACCCAAAGCAATTTATAGATTCAATGCAATCCCTATCAAGCTACTAATGGTATTTTTCACAGAGGTAGAACAACTAATGTCACAATTTGTATGGAAATACAAAAAAACCTTGAATAGCCAAAGCAATCTTGAGAAAGAAGAATGGAACTGGAGGAATCAACCTGCCTGACTTCAAGCTCTACTACAAAGCCACAGTCATCAAGACAGTGTGGTACTGGCACAAAGACAGAAATATAGATCAATGGAACAAAATAGAAAGCCCAGAGATAAATCCATGCACCTGTGGACACCTTATCTTTGACAAAAGTGGCAAGAATATACAATGGATTAAAGACTATCTCTTTAACAAGTGGTGCTGGGAAAACTGGTCAACCACTTGTAAAAGAATAAAACTAGAACACTTTTGAACACCATACACAAAAATAAACTCAAAATTGATTAAAGATCTAAATGTAAGACCAGAAACTATAAAACTCCTAGAGGAGAACATAGGCAAAACACTCCGACATACATCACAGAAGGATCTTCTGTGACCCACCTTCCAAAATATTGTAAATAAAAGCAAAAATAAACAAATGGGACCTAATTAAACTTAAAAGCTTCTGCACAATGAAGGAAACTATAAGTAAGGTGAAAAGACAGCCTTCAGAATGGGAGAAAATAATAGCAAATGAAGCAACTGACAAACAACTAATCTCAAAAATATACAACCAACTCCTGCAGCTCAATTGCAGAAAAATAAATGACCCAGTCAAAAAATTGGCCAAAGAACTAAATAAACATTTCTCCAAGGAAGACATACAGATGGCTAATGAACACATGAAAAGATGCTCAACATCACTCATGATCAGAGAAATGCAAATCAAAACCACAATAAGTTACCATTTCATGCCAGTCAGAATGGCTGCAATCCAAAAGTCTACAAGCAATAATGCTGGAGAGGGTGTGAAGAGGGAACCCTCTTACACTGTTGGTGGGAATGCAAATTAGTACAGCCACTATGGAGAACGGTGTGGAGATTCCTTAAAAAACTGGAAATAGAACTGCCTTATGACCCAGCAATTCCACTGCTGGGCATACACACCGAGGAAACCAGAATTGAAAGAGACACATGTACCCCAATTTTCATCGCAGCACTGTTTATAATAGCCAGGACATGGAAGCAACCTAGATGTCCATCAGTAGATGAATGGATAAGAAAGCTGTGGTACGTATATACAATGGAGTATTACACAGCCATTAAAAAGAATACATTTGAATCAGTTCTAATGAGGTGGATGAAACTGGAGCCTATTATACAGAGTGAAGTAAGCCAGAAAGAAAAACACCAATACAGTATACTAATGCATATATATGGAATTTAGAAAAATGGTAATGATAACCCTGTATGTGAGCAAAAGAGACACAGATGTATAGATCAGATTTTTGGACTCTTTGGGAGAGGGAGAGGGTGGGATGACTTGGGAGAACGTCATTGAAACTTGTGTAATATCATATATGAACTGAATCGCCAGTCCAGGTTCGATCCATGATACTGGATGCTTGGGGCTGGTGCACTGAGATGACCCAGAGGGATGATATGGGGAGAGAGGTGGGAGGGGGGCTCAGGATGGGGAACACGTGTATACCTGTGGCGGATTCATGTTGATGTATGGGAAAACCAATACAATATTGTAAAGTAATTAACTTCCAATTAAAATAAATAAATTTATATTTAAAAAAACAAAAACAAAATGTACAATTGTAATAATATTATCATTACATCTTTAAAAAATAATTTAGATCCTTAATCTCATTATGTATCCAGACAGTGTTTCCATTTCTCTAATTGTCTTATTAATTTTTAAAATTTCATTTGATTGATTTGGGATTCAAAAAAAGCCCTACACTGAGACTGGTTGAGATGTCCCTGAAGTCTTTTTTCATCTGTACATCCTCCCTCCCCCATTTCCTTTCATTTTCTTCCCATGTTGCTATTGTTGGAGAACAAACCAGGTCACTGTCTTATAGAGTTTCACGTCATCTGGATGTGCTGGTGAGTTTCACCCAACATGGTCTTCTTCCCTCCACTTTTTAAAAAGTAGTAAATAAATCCAGAGTAAGTAGATCACAGTTGGAATTGATTTTCTTTTTGTGGATATGTACTTGCCCCAGTACTAACCTTGACTCAACACTCTCGAATGAAACTAAAATATTAATAATAATAACAGCAACTATGGACTCTGCTTGGAGATGAGGCTCTGGATAGGAGCTTCCCTTCCAACTTTCTAAAGGGAAAGTACTAAGGAGGGGTAGTTTTGAAAGATTTCCATTCTCTTTCTAGTGCTCGGCACTGTGATAAACACAGTATTTGAGTGAGGGTGGAGTCAATGGTATGATGTGTTGTAGCTGAAGGAAAAGAACAGTTCTAGGGAAAAAATGCAGGAGGCCAACTTTTATGTGACTACCCCACCATGAGGCAGCTTTACACCAGCTGAAAAGAAGTAATACAAACCAAGTTGATTTATTTGTGTGTGTGTGTTGTCATGTCTGACTCTTTTTGACCCCTTGGACTGTAGCCCACCAGGCTCCTCTGTCCATGGGATTCTCAGGCGAGAATACTGAAGCGGGTTACCATGCTCTCCTTCAGGGGATCCTCCTGACCCAGGGTTGGAATCTGCATCTCTGGTGTCTCATGCATTGGCAGGCAGATTCTTTACCACTGTGCCTCCTGGGGAGCCCTTACTTGAAGCATATTTCATGTGCAGGTGCTGCCACCGGGAATTGTCTCTGTGGAGTTGTGGACGACCAGCCCTCAGAGGGACCCCATGAAGCCTCAGGGGCTTTACCTTCAGACGACTGTGGGTTCAAAGTTTGGCTTCTACCACATTCTAGCTGGGCAACTTTGCACAAAACCTTGATCCCCTGATGAGAAAAACGGAGCTCTTATTGGGCTCCTTTTGCATTACTGTGACTGTTAGAGAAAAATGAGAACAAATTGCCCAGTGCAGTGCATAGCCTGGGTCGGCTCAGCCAATACAGATGTGTTACCACTGGGGCCACAGTCTATGAAAACAACAATGTAAACTATCTCCTGGGAATTTGGGAGGGGATTATTTATTTAAAAAAAAAAACGCTGGAGCCATCTAGACACAGTGAGTGGTGAATGTAATTTGAGCTTGAGAACCATAGTCTATTCAAAGGACTACAATTTCATTAACTCAAAATCCTGCTTGAGTCAGGGAAAGTGGGGTCCTGGGAGAGATGCCAGGTGTCAAGGTTAGGCTTGGTGAGCACAGGAACGTTTTTGTAGCCAGCCGCCCCCCGCCCCCGGCTCCCCTGGCTGAACAAAGCGTGTGTTGTAGCTGCTGCCCGGGGCCTGCACACTGGAAGGAGGCCAGCGGGGGCTGAAGGGAGGCTCGGATCACCAGAAAACAGGACTTGATCCTTTCATCTTGATGAAATCTTCTCTCCTGATAAGATTTCCTCAAACAGAACAAAAGGAAAATTTAAGGCATCTTTGCCTAAGCAGCCAAAGAAAGGAAAACTGGGCAAAGTTCATCATTACTTTCTTCCTGGTTCTCCAGGAGACAATTCCCAATGATGGGAACAAGAACCATGTGGTCACCTGTGCTTGGTCTCGCAGAGATAGAAGCCCTTTCCGTGCAAACAAGCAACACAGACACTGCAGCCTGGGTCCCGCCAAGGGCGGGTATGCAGCCTGAGCCCATCATGTGCTGTTTTCAGCAATCAACAGAGGTCCCTGATCTTACCTGACCCACAGATTCTACCCTACAAAGCTCCTCTCTGGGGAGGGAGATACTGGGTGGGAGAAATCATTGCACATACGGTGAGTCAGTCCAGGAAAGGGTGAAGAGCCCCTGGGTAGGGGCAGGCCACTCTGGATGCGAGAGAAAGACCACACACACCAGTGCTTCAGGATCGCTGAGGCAGAACTCTCAGGAGGCTGGGCTGTCCCGCCAGTGTGAAGTCATCCATGAGAAGCAAGGTGCTCCACGTGACCGCACACGTGTGATCTCAGCGTGAAGACGCTGCCTCTCTCAAGCTATGGGACCTTGATCAATTCCTTGACCCTCAGAGAATCACAGGATGGTGGTGGGCCTAGGCAGAGGTAAGAGTCTCCCACAGCCTTTTGGGAAACTACAGGCCATAGTCAGTCCGGGTGGACACAGCTGTCAGCCCCTGGAGTCCTCCTTGCCCAGCCTTCCATGGAGGAGGGGAGCTGATAGCCTGGTGGGGCTGAGCCAGCCTTAGCTGTGGATGGGCCATCAGCCTGGGGCCATGCAGGCTCCCCAACACCATATCCAGGCACCTGAGTCCTCCTGGAACCTGGCAACTACAGAGGATTCACAGTTTCTCTGAAGGGCAGATTGCTCTGGGTCATGCCTGGATGGCAACTCACTCCAGTATTCTTGTCTGAAGAATCCACATAGACAGAGAAGCCTGGTAGGCTACAGTCCACAGCATTGCAAAGAGTTGGACATGACTGAAGTGACTTAGCAGCAGCATACAACAAATGTTTATACCTTTGCAGGGACTTGGCAGGGAGTTAAACCTCTGAGGAAGTCTTTAGTCCTACATTTTTTACCAGGAGTCCACAGGGCTAGGAACTGGAGGAGTGCTATGTCATTCAGTCATGTCCAGCTCTTTGCTACCCATGGACTGTACCTTCCAGGCTTCTCTGTCCATGCAGTTTCCTAGGCAACAATACTGGAGTGGGTCACAATTTTCTTCTCCAGGGGACCTTCCCAATCCAGGGATTGAACTCAAGTCTCCTGTGGCTCCTGCATTGATAGGTGGACTCTTCATCACTGAGCCACCCAAGATTCCAGGAATTGGGGAAACACCATACAATTTGTTGTTTCCTTCTGTGTCTGGCTGTTTGCCCTGAACTTGGCCCACTTATGGGTCCAGCTGAAGCTCAGGCTCCATATGGCAGGAACTGCCCTATGCTGGGCTGTCCAAGCATGACCCAGAGCAATCTGCCCTTCAGAGAAACTGTGGATCCTCTGTAGTTGCCAGGTTCCAGGAGGACTCAGGCGCCTGGATATGGTGTTGGGGAGCCTGCATGGCCCCAAGCTGATGGCCCATCCACAGCTAAGGCTGGCTCAGCCCCACCAGGCTATCAGCCCCCCTCCTCCATGGGAGGCTGGGCAAGGAGGACTCCAGGGGCTGACAGCTGTGTCCACCCGAACTGACTATCGCCTGTAGTTTCCCCAAAGGCTGCGAGAGACTCTTACCTCTGCCTAGGCCCACCACCATCCTGTGATTCTCCTCACCTCATAGATGAGAAAACAGGCTCCCTGAGGGTCAAGGAACTGATCAAGTTCCCATAGCTTGAGAGAGGCAGTGTCTTCACGCTGAGATCACACATGTGCGGTCACGTGGAGCACCTTGCCTCTCGTGGATGACTTCATGCTGGCGGGACAGCCCAGCCTTTGAGAGTTCTGCCTCAGTGATCCTGAAGCACTGGTGTGTGTGGTCTTTCTCTCACATCCAGAGTGGCCTGCCCCTGCCCAGGGGGCTCTTCCTGACCCAGGGATTGAACCTGCATCTCTTGAGGCTCCTGCATCACAGGCAGATTCTTCACTGCTGAGCCACTGGGGGAAGCCCCTTGTGTTGTATAAATGTATAAGTGAAATTATTGAGTCTGAGGAACAGAAATAGAAGAGTTTAAAGACAAGTGAACAGAGCCTAAGCGACTTACGGGCCAACATAAAGTGGACCAACATATGCATAAGCATATGAAAAGATGCTCAGTATTGCTAATCAGTAGGGAAATGCAAGTAAAAAACACAATGAGATATCACCTCACACTCATTAAGATGGCTACTATCAAAAAAAAAACCCATAAAATAACAATTTTTGACAAGGCTGATGCTTCCCAGGTGGCCCTAGTAATAAAAAAAAAAAAAGTCTGCCAGTGCTGGAGATATAAGAGACATGGGTTAGATGCCTGAGTCGGGAAGATTCCCTGGAAGAGGGCATGGCAACCTATGTTAGTATTCTTGCCTGGGAAATCCCTTGGGCAGAGGAGCCTGGCAGGGTACAGTCCATAGTGTTGCACAGAGTCAGACACAACTGAAGCGACTTAGCACGCCTGCAAATGTGTAAGTAAAGCAACCAATCAAATGACATTTACGTCCGGGAGCAGCTTTCTTGGACTCAACCTATTTGCAATTCACCTTTTAGGTCAGCTGGGGCCCTAACAACTCAAGCATGGTCAGGTCCACCCCTACATCTGCTAAGTCTGGTCTCTGCAGACGCAGGAAAGTGAGCAGGGAACATGGACCCTGGACAGCGTGGACCTGGGCCTCCTGTCTCACACACTGCAGGGCAGGCCCTGGTGGAGGAGCAGGGGCAGGGAGGTGCAGTTGCATTCAGGCTATGGCCACAGGACACTGCACACCCCCCAAGCCCACACTCAGTCCTTCCAGGATGAGCTGCCCCTGAAAGGCTAGAGGGAGCTGTGGGATTTGCAGGGTGTGGCTTGATGCTGCTGGTCCTCCTGGCAGGAAACCCTTCATGGAAACAAAGAGGCCAGCATCTTGCTGACATCTTCCCCCTCGTAGGCCCCTCACCCCTTCCCTGCCCCTCCCCCTTCTCTTTCTAACCAGCCTGGCCGTGCAAGGGCTCAGCTTCCTGGGGCCTCTCTGGCTTTAGTGCACAGGAGGGAAAGGCCAAAAGATGCTGCAGGGCAGGGGCCTGTGCTAAGAGCAACCCCAGTGTCTGCATATGTGGAATAAAGGCTGGACTTCAGGAGAGGCCAAGAAGCATCACTGACTCCCTCCATCCTGCCGGGCTGCACCAGAGGTTCAGAAGAGGAGAAACTCAAGACCATCCGCCCACACGGGAGGGAGGACGGAGCAAGTGAACAGGCTGTAGAGCTGCTGCCCATCATCCCTGAGACTTGAGAAAGAATAACAGAGGGCTTTTCTCATGAATAACTTCCTGCAATTGAAATCAGTGATAGGCAAGTAATTTTTTAAGGATGGGCTGTTCCTTCCCTGTTCCCTAAAGCTTGAGCAGCTCTGAGGTTCACCAGGATGCCTTCTCACCACTTTATCTGAAAATAAGGTTTTCTCCCCCTTTTCCTTAAGAAAGATGATTTTTCAAATCTATCCCTTTGGGGAGAGGGAGGGAGGCTCAAGGGGAAGGAAATATTTGTGTATAGTTATGACTGATTCCTGATGTTGTATGGCAGAAACCAGCACCACATTATAAAGCAATTACCCTCCAGTTAAAGAATTAAAAAAAAAAAAAAAAAAAGCTATCCTTTGATGTGTCTATATTAGCTCGAAGTCAATGGTCCTCCCGCTGGGTCAGCCTCGGAAGAAGAGGTTAGACCCTCTGAAATGGCAGTTAGCTCATTAGCCTGTGGGACGCGTTTATTTACACAGAAACAGCCCCTTCTGCTCAGTGTCAACGCAGCTCTGCTTTTGTTTAAAGCTTCAAAGTTTGTCTTGGAGATAAAGTTCTAGTTCCCTGTGTGATCCTGAGGGTCCTGCTCTGGTTGAAGGATCACGTGAGTCTCAGACATTTGTTTTGCATCCTTGGAGGCACTGGGCATCCTGGCGATGCTGTCGGGCTGGACTCCAAGCTGGTTCATCCTTTATTCTTCAGAGGCTGAGCTACTCCTTCCACAGGCTTGCATTTCAACCAGCATTCACTTCATCATTCTGTTTGTTTTTTCCAGATGTACCCCCACTTTATGTTGAGTGTAATGGGGATAAAATACAAAGGGCACTAAAATAAAAGATTCAGTGAAAAAATTATTTTAGAGATAAAATAAACAGGCTGATATGAATTCCAAATGCTTATTGTTTGACTAATAGGCTCTTTGACTGATGTGACCCATCAAGCATGAGAGGTAAGTGGGAAAGATGTGCTCCTTAAAAATTGAGATGATCAAGAAACCTGCCAAGTTTACTTGGAGCAAAGAAAGCTGCCCACTGCAGGTCCACTCTTGTGCAGCCTGAAGTTGCCTCTGGAGCCCCCTGAACATTGCTGCTTCCTTCCCGATCCCCCCTACACGTGTAACGGGGAGACAGAACCCCTCACTCAGCTGAACGGGAGCCATGGCTGCCACTGAGGTCTGCTGTACTCAGCAGGGTTGGAACACAATGCTCTGCCCATTGCCCCCATGCGACCCTGCCCTCCACACAGCCCGTCCTTAGATTCGCGTCCTGGGGTCCCCCTCCCTGACCCCTCCCTGGCCCCTCGTGGAGCATGGTTTGCCTGATAGTCACTTCACTCTGTAATGATCATGTCTCTAGACCCAGACACCCAGGAACTCTACTTCTAGAAGTATCTGATACATCAGAGGATAGCTTTTAAACTTTTTTGCTTACAACTCACAGCTCAGAATATGCTTGCACACACAAGCACATGCACTGTGCACACACGTCTGAATCAATTTCACAAAGCAATACTTCTCTTTACTACATATAATGCACTCTGCTATTTCTCTATCCTATTCTCTCCACCCCACCCCACCCCCACATTTAAAACATGCTGGTTGAAATCCACTAACTTGATTTCTAATCCCCTGGTGGTTAGGGTCAGCAGTTTGGAAATGTTGTCTGGAGCACTAATGAAAGTGCAGAAAGGCACCCTTCAGCTCTCATCCCACAGAGCCCTCCCCTTCCCTCTGCCCCATGGCCGCAGCCCACCAGCCACTTTGATTAAGTGACAGTTTAACATCTCTAAACAGAACGCACTGGTCATAGCAAACACCCTCCTCCAACAACACAAGTGAAGACGCTACACATGGACATCACCAGATAGTCAACACTGAAATCAGATTGATTATATTCTTTGCAGCCAAAGATGGAGAAGCTCTATACAGTGAGCAAAAACAAGACCGGGAGCTGACTGTGGCTCAGATCATGAACTCCTTACTGCCAAATTCAGACTTAAATTGAAGAAAGTAGGGAAAAACACTAGACCATTCAGGTATGAACTAAATCAAATCCCTTCTGCTTATACAGTGGAAGTGAGAAATAGATTTAAGGGATTAGATCTGATAGATAAAGTGCCTGATGAACTATGGACGGAGGTTGAGACATTGCACAGGAGACAGGGATCAAGATGATCCCCATGGAAAAGAAATGCAAAAAAGCAAAATGGCTCTTTGGGGAGGCCTTACTAATAGCTGTGAAAAGAAGAGAAGCTAAAAGCAAAGGAGAAAGGGAAAGATATAAGCATCTAAATACAGAGTTCCAAAGCAAGGCAAGGAGAGATAAGAAAGCCTTCCTCAGCAATCAATTCAAAGAAATAGAGGAAAACAACAGAAAGGGAAAGACTAGAGATCTCTTCAAGAAAATTAGAGATACCAAGGGAAGATTTCATGCAAAGATGGGCTCGATAAAGGACAGAAATGGTATGGACCTAACAGAAGCAGAAGATATTAAGAAGAGGTGGCAAGAATACACAGAAGAACTGTACAAAAAAGATCTTCATGGCTAAGATAATCACGATGGTGTGATCACTCACCTAGAGCCGGACATCCTGGAATGTGAAGTCAGGTGGGCCTTAGAAAGCATCACTACGAACAAAGCTAGTGGACATGATGGCATTCCAGTTGAGCTATTTCAAATCCTGAAAGATGATGCTGTGAAAGTGCTGTACTCAATATACCAGCAAATTTGGAAAACTCAGCAGTGGCCACAGGACTGGAAAAGGTCAGTTTTCATTCCAATCCCAAAGAAAGGCAATGCCAAAGAATGCTCCAACTACCGCACAATTGCACTCATCTCACACGCTAGCAAAGTAATGCTCAAAATTCTCCAAGCCAGGCATTCAAGCTGGTTTTAGAAAAGGCAGAGGAACCAGAGTTCAAATTGCCAACATCTGCTGGATCATGGAAAAAGCAAGAGACTTCCAGAAAAACATCTATTTCTGCTTTATTGACTATGCCAAAGCCTTTGACTGTGTGGATCACAATAAACTGCAGAAAATTCTGAAAGAGATGGGGCTACAGACCACCTGACTTGCCTCTTGAGAAACCTATATGCAGGTCAGAAAGCAACATTTAGAACTGGACATGGAAAAACAGACTGGTTCCAAATAAGAAAAGGAGTAATTCAAGACTGTATATTGTCACCCTGCTTATTTAACTTATATGTAGAGTACATCATGAGAAACGGAGGGCTGGAAGAAGCACAAGCTGGAATCAAGATTGCTGGAGAAATATCAATAACCTCAGATATGCAGATGACACCAGCCTTATAGCAGAAAGTGAAGAAGAATTAAAGAGCCTTTTGATGAAAGTGAAAGAGGAGAGTGAAAAAGTTGGCTTAAAGCTCAACATTCAGAAAACTAAGATCATGGCATCTGGTACCATCACTTCATGGGAAATAGATGGGGAAACAGTGGAAACAGTGGCAGACTTTATTTTAGGGGGGTCCAAAATCACTGCAGATGGTGACTGCAGCCATGAAATTAAAAGATATTTACTCCTTGGAAGGAAAATTATGACCAACCTAGCTAGCATATTAAAAAGTAGAGATATTACTTTGCCAACAAAGGTCCATCTAGTCAAGGTTATGGTTTTTCCAGTGGTCATGTATGAATGTGAGAGTTGGACTGTGAAGAAAGCTGAGCACCAAAGAATTGATGCTTTTGAACTGTGGTGTTGGAGAAGACTCTTGAGAGCCCCTTGGACTGCAAGGAGATCCAACCAGTCCATTCTGAAGATCAACCCTGGGATTTCTTTGGAAGGACTGATGCTAAAGCTGAAACTCCAATACTTTGGCCACTTTATGCGAAGAGTTGACTCATTGGAAAAGACTCTGATGCTGGGAGAGATTGGGTGCAGGAGGAGAAGGGGAGGACAGAGGATGAGATGGCTGAATGGCATCACCAACTCAATGGACATGAGTTTGAGTGAACTCCGGGAATTGGTGATGGACAGGGAGGCCTGGCGTGCTGTGATTCATGGGGCTGAATAGGGTCAGACACAACTGAGTGACTGAACTGAACCAAATTGAAACCCCTCTTTCACTCAAGGACTAACTCAATTAGGACTGAACTTGTGGGAACTTGAACCACATGCAGGGAAGACAAAGGGTGCTTTGGGGTTATCTTCTGCTTTTGTGTTTCTAGGAGTTCAGCTGTCTTCCTGGCCTTAGTCCGAGGCATCAAAAGAGAGGAAGGGAGGGAAAGGAGGGACTTCCTTGATAGTCCAGTGGTTAGGACTCCGAGGTTTCACTGCAAGTTCAGCCCTTGGTTGGTGAGCTAAGATCCCCGGTGGAATGCCTTGCAGTGCACCAAAAACAAAATAAGTATAAAATAAAATAATTTGGGGTGGGAGGAAGGGAGGAGACCCCTCCAGTGTGGGGACCAGTCACCTCCTGCCCCAGCTCCTTCTGTCCAGGTGAGCCTGGCTGTCCTGCTGGAACCTCGACAACTTCTTTCCCTTCTCCCCTTCTCCCTTTGCCCCTCTCTCCCTACCTTTCTTTTCTCCCCTCCTCCACCAGACCAGCCAGCCTGCCAGTAAGTAGGCTCTGGGTTTCCACTACCTGCTGGCCTCCCCACAGGAGGATGGGCAGCTCCCTGCCCAAGTAGTCGAGGGCTGACAGCCACCTCAAGGTCATATGGTGTCAGCAGAGGAGGGAGAAGCTCAGTGTGCTCCTGCAACTGTGGACGGAGCAGACCCCTGCACTGTCTTGGCCTATGTGCTTCCCTGCAATGCCTATAGTCAAGGCGGCCACCTGTGGGGTTTCCTCCATTGTGGCATTTATAAGGCACACTCCCATGGCAAACATCCTTAGGAAGGTGTCAAGACTCCATGATGCACTGCAGAGAACATGGGTTTGATTCCGAGTCCAGGAAGATTCCACATGCCTGGGGCAACTAAGCCCGTGCACACAGCTATGGAACCTGTTTGTTCTGGAGCCCTCGAGCTGCAACTACAGAAGCCCACAAGCTCCAGAGCCTGTGTATAAAACAAAAGAAGTGCCCCCTGTGAAGCTTGCGCACCACAATAAGAAACTAGTCCCTGCTTGCTGCAACTAGAGAAAGCCCACACATACCAATGAAGACCCAGGAATCTTCAATTCAGTCACTCTGTCTTGTCCGACTCTTTGCGACCCCATCGACTGCAGCACACCAGGCTTCTCTGTCCATCACCCACTCCCGGACCTTGCTCAAACTCATGTCCATCTCGTTGGTGATTCCATCCAACCATCTCATCCTCTGTCGTCCCCTTCTCCTCCTGCCTTCAATCTTTCCCAGCATCAGGGTTTTTTTCCAATGAGTCAGTTCTTTGCATCAAGTGGCCAAAGTATTGGAATTTCAGATTCACATCAGTCCTTCCAATGAATATTCAGGACTATTTCTTTTAGGATGGACTGGTTTGATCTCCTTGCCATCCAAGGGACTCTCAAGAGTCTTCTCCAACACCACAGCTCAAAAACATCAACTCTTTGGTGCTCAGCTTTCTTTATGGTTCAACTCTCATATCCATACATGACCACTGGAAAAACTATAGCTTTGATCAACCATACCTTTGTTGGTAAAGTAATGTCTCTGCTTTTTAATATGCTGCCTAGGTTGGTCATAACTTTCCTTCCAAGGAGCAAGCATCTTTTCATTTCATGGCTGCAGTCACAATCTGCAGTGATTTTGGAGCCCAAGAAAATAAAGTCTGTCACCGTTTCCATTGTTTCCCTATCTATTTGCCATGAAGTAATGGGACTGGATGCCATGATCTTAGTTTTTTGAATGTTGAGTTTTAAGCCAACTTTTTCACTCTCCTCTTTCACTTTCATCAAGAAGCTCCTCAGTTCCTCTTTGCTTTCTGCCATTAGGGTGGTGTCATCTGCATATCTGAGATTATTGATATTTCTCCCAGCAATATTGATTCCAGCTTGGGCTTCATCAATTCCAGCAGTTCACATGATGTATTCTGCATATAAGTTAAATAAACAAGGTGACAATATCCAGCTTTGACGTACTCCTTTCCCAATTTGGAACCAGTATGTTTTTCTATGTCCAGTTCTAACTGTTGCTTCTTGACCTGCACACAGATTTCTTAGGATGCAAGTAAGATCATCTGGTATTCCCGTCTCTTTAAGAATTTCCCACAGTTTCTTGTGATTCAAGCAGACAGAGGTTTTGGCGTAGTCAGTGAAGTAGATATTTTCTGGAATTCTCCTGCTTTTTCTATGAATCAACAGATGTTTGCAATTTGATCTCTCTTTCCTCTGCCTTTTCTAAATCCAGCTAGGACATCTGGAAGTTCTCAGTTCATGTACTGTTGAAGTCTAGATTGGAGAATGTCGAATATTACTTTACCAGCATGTGAAATAAGTACAATTATGTGGTAGTTTGAACATTATTTGGCATTGCCTTTCTTTGGGATTGGAATAAAAACTGCTTTTTTTCCAGTCCTGTGGCCACTGCTGAGTTTTCCAAATTCGCTGACATATTGAATCCAGCACTTTCACAGCCTCATCAGCTCAAATTGCATCACTTCCACTAGCTTTGTTTGTAGTGATGCTTCCCAAAGCCCACTTGACTTCACACTCCAGAATGTCTGGCTCTAGGTGAGTGATCACACCACCGTGATTATCTGGGTCATGAAGATCTTTTTTGTATAGTTCTTCTGTGTATTCTTACCCTCTTCTTAATATCTTCTGCTTCTGTTATGTCCATACCATTTCTGTCCTTTATTATGCACATCTTTGCATGAAATATTCCCTTGGTATCTCTATTTTTCTTGAAGAGATCTCTTGTCTTTCCCATTCTACTGTTTTTGTCTATTTCCTTGCATTGATCACTGAGGAAGCCTTTCTTATCGTTCCTTATCATTCTTTGGAACTCTGCATTCATATGAATATATCTTTCCTTTTCTCCTTTGCTTTTCACTACCCTTCTTTTCTCAGCTATTCGTAAGGCCTCCTCAGACAACCATTTTGCCTTTTTGCATTTCTTTTTCTTGAGGATGGTTTTGATCACCAACTCCTGTACAATGTCATGAACCTCCATTCATATTTCCTCAGGCACTCTGTCTATCAAATCTAATCCCTTGAATCTATTTGTCATTTCCACTGTATAATCATAAAAGATTTGATTTAGGTCATACCTGAATGGTCTAGTGGCTTTCCCCCACTTTCTTCAATTTAAGTCTGAATTTGGCAATAAGGAGTTCATGATCTTTGCCACAGTTGGCTCCCAGCCTTGTTTTTGCTGACTGTATAGAGCATCTCCATCTTTAGCTGCAAAGAACATAATCAGATTTCAGTACTGACCATCTAGTGATATCCATGTGTAGAGTCATCTCTTGTTTTGTTGGAAGAGGGTGCTTGGTATGACCAGAGTGTTCTCTCGGCAAAATTCTATTAGCCTTTGCCCTGCTTCATTTTGTACTCCAAGACCAAACTTGTCTGCTGCTCCAGGTATCTCCTGATTTCCTACTTTTGCATTCCAGTCCCCTATAATGAAAAAGACATTTTTTTCTTTTTGGAGTTAGTTCTAGAAGGTCTGGTAGGTCTTCACAGAAGCATTCAACTTCAGCTTCTTCAACATTAGTGGGGCATAAACTTGGATTACTGTGTTATTTAATGGTTTGCCTTTCAATGAAGACCCAGTGCAGCCATAAATAAATAAATTTTTAAAAAATTTTTAAAGGAGCTCAATATACTTTACAATAGCCAAGACACAGAAGCAACCTAAGCATCCATTGATAGATGAATGGATAAAGAAGGTATTTTGTACTTACAATGGAATATTGCTATTGCTAAGTCACTTCAGTCATGTCTGACTCTGTGCGACCCCATAGACAACAGCCCACCAGGCTCCCCCGTCCCTTGGATTCTCCAGGCAAGAACACTGGAGTGGGTTGCCATTTCCTTCTCCAATGGAATACTACTACAATGGAATACTACTCAGCCATAAAAAGAATGAAATAATGCCATTTGCAGCAATATGGATGGACCTAAAGATTGTCATACTAAGTGAATTAAGTCAGACAAAGACAAATATTATATGTTATCACTTATACATGGAATCTAAATTATGACAAATGAACTTTATAAACAGACTCACAAACTTAGAGGACAAAGGGTAGCAAAGGGTAAATGTTGTAGGGGAAGGGATAAATCAGGAATTTGGGATTAACATGTACAAACTACTATACATAAAAGTGATAAACAGCAAGAAATTACTATATAGCATGGGGAACTGTAGGCTCCCCCAGTGACTCAGCAGTAAAGAAACTGTCTGCAAGGCAGGAGATGCCAGAGACATGGGTTACATCCCTGAGTCAGAAAGATCACCTGGAGGATGAAATAGCAACTCACTCCAGTATTCTTGCCCAGAAAATCCCATGGACAGAGGAGCCTGGCAGCCTATAGCCCATAGGGTCACAAATAGACACAACTGAGTGAATGAACACACACACACACACATACACACACACACATACACACACACACATACACACACACACATACACACACATACACACACACACACACATATACACACACACATACACACACATACATACACACACACACATACACACACACACATACACACACACACAGGGAATTATACTCAAAATCTTGTAACAAGGAATTGCAAAAAGAGTAGATATTTACAGATATGTACCACTAATCACTTTGTTGTACCTTGGAAAATCAACTATACGTCAGTTAAAAAGAAAACCAAAATAAAAAGATAAAGTGCTCAATAGCTGCACGTGGGCTGTGGCTGCTGCCCCGGGCAGGCCTCGGGGTCCCTGCGCTGGGCTCAACAGCAAGGCAGTGAGCGGGGCCACCAGTCACAAGTCACAAAGCTGCTGCTTCAAAGAAGCTGACACAGCAGCCTCTCCGCACTGACCCCATGTATCCTCTCCACCTGGCGCTGACCCCACCCGGCACTGCATCTCATGAGGGGACAGGGCAGGGGAGGAAGTAAAAGGAACCTGGAAAGTACTCAGAAAAGCATGAGCAGCTACCTCAGGCCATCTGGCCGCCCCAGTGAGGAGCCTGTGCTGACCCATGGCTGGCGGGCCCCCGCTGCAGGGAGCAGCCTGGCAGCCGGGCTCTGCTGGCCCCACAGGGCCCCCCATCAATGACAGCCGAGTTCAACACCTGTATCCATGATGTGCTTTCTGAAGCCCGGCAACCTTCACTCAGTCTCAGCTGGCTTTTTGGGCTGGTGGAGGCATCCAGACCGGCCACTCAATATGAGCTCATTTTATTAGAAAGAATCCATGCTAGGGAGCTTTTTAGCAAGTTAGCACACTCTTCTTCAATCAGTGCTTTTCAGGCTCCTGGGTTATGAGCTGGTCCCTTAGAAAAGTTCACAGCTGAGTCAGCCTTTATGTGAGGATGACTCGGGTGGACCACAGAGCTGCCCTCATACTCTCCTCATCCTGAGGATTTTCACTTTTCTAAGCACAGAGCTTTCTTTTAAGCATAAGTGATAAAGACAGAGTCATCCACAGGGTTGGGAAGAAGGCACGGAGCTGCCTGTCCCAGCCGTCTCCCCGAGTATCTCCATGTGGTCAGTGCTTGGGAACCCAGGGCTCAGCTCAGTCACTCACTGTCACCACCAGCAAAGCACAGCCCAGAGCAGGTGAGGGTGAGATGCTCACCCTGCGCTCTGTGACAGAATTTAGAGCCCTGCACTCATATTCCAAGGTCTCTCTTTTAGTGTCATCATTTTCCAGAAAGCTCTGAATCACTTTGCAAACAGGCAAGTGATCTCTTGCTTAGAAACAAGCTGTTGAAGGGATGGTTAGGATTTACAGAAAGCCGTTCAGTTCAATTCAGTTCAGTCGCTCAGTCGTGTCCGACTCTTTGCGACCCCATGAATCGCAGCACGCCAGGCCTCCCTGTTCATCACCATCTCTCGGAGGTCACTCAGACTCACGTCCATCGAGTCCGTGATGCCATCCAGCCATCTCATCCTCGGTCATCCCCTTCTCCTCCTACCCCCAATCACTCCCAGCATCAGAGTTTTTTCCAGTGAGTCAACTCTTCGCATGAGGTGGCCAAAGTACTGGAGTGTCAGCTTTAGCATCATTCCTTCCAAAGAAATCCCAAGGTTGGTCTCCTTCAGAATGGACTGGTTGGATCTCCTTGCAGTCCAAGGGACTCTCAACAGTCTTCTCCAACACCACAGTTCAAAAGCATCAATTCTTCAGCGCTCAGCCTTCTTCACAGTCCAACTCTCACATCCATACATGACCACAGGAAAAACCATAGCCTTGACTAGACGGACCTTAGTTGGCAAAGTAATGTCTCTGCTTTTGAAAATACTATCTAGGTTGGACATAACTTTTCTTCCAAGGAGCAAGCGTCTTCTAATTTCATGGCTGCAGTCACCATCTGCAGTGATTTTGGACCCCCCCAAAATAAAGTCTGACACTGTTTCCACTGTTTCCCCATCTATTTCCCATGAAGATATGGAACCAGATGCCATGATCTTCGTTTTCTGAATGTTGAGCTTTAAGCCAACTTTTTTGCTCTCCTCTTTCACTTTCATTAAGAGGCTTTTTAGCTCCTCTTCACTTCCTGCCATAAGGGTGGTGTTCTCAGCCTTCTTCACAGTCCAACGCTCACATCCATACGTGACAACTGGAAAAACCATAGCCTTGACTAGATGGACCTTAGTCGCTAAAGTAATGTCTCTGCTTTTGAATATACTATCTAGGTTAGTCATAACTTTTCTTCCAAGGAGTAAGCGTCTTGTAATTTCATGGCTGCAGTCACCATCTGCAGTGATTTTGGAGCCCAAAAATATAAAGTCTGACACTGTTTCCACTGTTTCCCCATCTATTTCCCATGAAGTGATGGGACCAGATACCATGATCTTCGTTTTCTGAATGTTGAGCTTTAAGCCAACTTTTTCACTCTCCTCTTTCACTTTCATCAAGAGGCTTTTGAGCTCCTCTTCACTTTCTGCCATAAGGGTGGTGTCCTCTGCATATCTGAGGTTATTGATATTTCTCCCAGCAATCTTGATTGCAGCTTGTGTTTCTTCCAGTCCAGTCCAGTGTTTCTCATGATGTACTCTGCATATAAGTTAAATAAGCAGGGTAACAATAGACATTGTATATATATTATCTCATCAAGTAAATGAGATGAAATTATATGGATAAATATGTATGTGTGCGTGTGTGTGTGGTGCCTAGAGTGCTTAGGATATTTATACGAGGTATATATTTCAATTTTATAAATAAGGAACCCACAGCTCAGAGGTGTAAGGAACTTGCCTAATACCTTGTAGAAAGTAAGACACAAAGATGGCTCAGGCTACTTTTGAGTCCACTTTGGCTACCACACAATGCATGTGTGTGTCCCTCAGTCGTGCCCGACTCTGTGTGACCCCATGGACCATAGCCCACCAGGCTCCTCTGTCCATGGATTTTCCAGGGAAGAATACTGGAGCAGGTGGCCATTTCTTTCTCCAGGGGATCTTAGTGACCCAGGGATTGAACCCACAACTCTTGTGCCTCCTGCACTGGCAGGCAGATTCTTTACCACTGAGCCATCTGGGAAATCCAGCAACCACACCATGGCTGCCTCCTAAACAATGAATCCTTCTGCTGCATTTGCCCTGTGATGTTAATCCATGTCCTTTGCTTGAATTTTCAAACTCCTCTCACATTCTTTCTATTCCTGCCCAAGAAAATGGGCTAAAACGTATCAACTGTTTTCAGGAGATGACCTGAGTTTTCTGGAAACAAAACAAACCAGAATTCCAATGGAAATTTGTGAAAACGACAAAGAAGACCAGCAGAGGACTTGAGACCTCTAGTACGTCCATTGTCTGACTTCTTGCAGTCCGGTCCTGATTATTCTCTGGGCCCTGAAGATAGGTTTATTCCATGCCTGTACTGCTGCAGAGAAAAGACCACAGGACCTTGCTGCCCATAAAAACTCTTTGCAGGAGGGAGTGAGGAGAGTGTCAGGCAGCCAGGAGTGGGCCTGAAGACCACTGCACATCATGTTTACCCATTAAATATCCAGCCTTTCTTTTCTACCTGAGATCTACTCTGGTCAGCAAGAATCTGAATATGACATGCTGTGAGGTAGGACAGAGAGAAAGAGAGCAAAAGAGAAAGGAAGAGAGAGAGAGAAAGTTGCTGCTGCTTGGAGTTCATTGAGCTTCTTTTGCCTAAAGAGTTCATAATTTTCTAACCATCGTTTATTCAAATAAATTGTTCTTCTCTCTCCTTTTCTTCCAAACTCTAATCACACACATGGTAAATAGCTTAATATTATCTATCCCACAAGCCATCACTGCTCTGTTATTTGCTTTTTTTCAGTGATTTTTCTATATATCCTTCATTTTGTACCAATTCTGTCCCTGTGTCTTCAAATTCACTGATCTTTCTTCTCTAGTGCCTGCTGCTGCTGCTAAGTCACTTCAGTCGTGTCCGACTCTGTGTGACCCCATAGACGGCAGCCCACCAGGCTCCCCCGTCCCTGGGATTCTCCAGGCAAGAACACTGGAGTGGGGTGCCATTTCCTTCTCCAGTGCATGAAAGTGAAAAGTGAAAGTGAAGTCGCTCAGTCGTGTCCGATTCCTTGTGACCCCATGGACCACAGCCTACCAGGCTTCTCTGTCCATGGGATTCTCCAGGCAAGAGTACTGGAGTGGGGTGCCATCGCCTTCTCCGTCTCTAGTGCCTAGTCTTCCATTAATTTCACATGCTAATTTTTTAAAACCATTGTATTTTTCACCCCTAAAAATTTCATTTGGTTCTTTTTATCTTCCGTTTGTCTTCTCATTATGTTCATGTACTTAACTGTTTGATCATGCATGTTTATAATAGCTGTTTTAACATCTTTTTCTGCTGATTGTATGTATAGAATCAACCCATGCCGATTGACTGATTTTATTCTGGTTATGGGTTACACTTCCCTGTTTTGGGGCATGTCTGATGATTTTTTAAATTGGATTAAGGACATCATGAATGTTATGTTGTTGAAAGCCTGGATTTTTGTTTGTTTTCCTTTAAAGCACATCAGGCTTTCTTTTGGTGAGCAATTGCTTGCTTTTCAGTTTGATCCTTTCCAGACTTGTTTTCTTAGCTTTTCAATCACACATCTTTTATTTTTATTTCAGGGGTGTTCAGCCTTACTGGCCATTAAGGCATGGCTCCCTCTGGTCTCCACTGCAAGTCCTGGGTGACCAATGAAGACTACTCTGGCTGGTTGGAGTGTAAACATGTCACTGCCCTGGTGAACTTACAAGACCCAGATTGCATTTTCCCTTGCCTTAGAGTGTTTCACACATGCACATACAACCCAATCATCAGCAAGATTCAAGGGGCCCTCCATGAGGATTTATCTAGCTCCATTTCTGCATAGTAGCTTCTTCTTCAAACAATGACCTGCAATGTCCACGTTCCTCAGAGTCCCCGATCTCCTTTTCCTTGATTCAGCAAGCCCACTGTGCTCTGCTTGGGATTCCTCTTCCTGGACTGCAGTGTAGAAATCACCTCCAAGTGGAAGCCAGGTGAGCCTCATCTTGTTCGATTCCCATCTCTCGGGAATCACAGCTGCCTCTGTCCAATGTTTGAAAATAGTTGTCTCATCAACTGACGAGTTTTCAACTTATTTATGGTGGAAAGGCCCCAGTGCCTCTATCCTAAAATAAAACAGAAGTTGGAAAAATTTTTTTAATTTGAAAGTCATGATAACATTTCCCAAATTTCCCAAATCTCCCAAATTGCTATGCAACACTTCTTACAGAATACCTATTAATGTCTTCAGGAATTAGTCTTCCTTTGGAAAACTTTTGTTTAAAAGAGTGTGATCCTTAGAAGGGTAATAGGCTTATGAAGGGTGTCAGAGAAGAGGATTATATAGACTTCAGTTCAGTTCAGTTCAGTCACTCAGTCATGTCCGACTCTTTGTGACCCCATGAATCGCAGCACGCCAGGCCTCTCTGTCTATCACCAACTCCCGGAGTTCACTCGAACTCATGTCCATCGAGTCAGTGATGCCATCCAGCCATCTCATCCTCTGTCATCCCCTTCTCCTCCTGCCCCCAATCCCTCCCAGCATCGGGGTCTTTTCCAATGAGTCAACTCTTCACATGAGGTGGCCAAAGTACTGGAGTTTCAATTTAGCATCATTCCATCCAAAGAACACCCAGGACTGATCTCCTTTAGAATGGACTGGCTGTAGTACATTCCTAATACGATATAGTTATTTTTCTTCAAATGGCTCATCTTTCAGTGAGTTTGGTTTGGTCTATTCTTTGGATTTATGATTATTTAAATTTTTGAATTATGCTTTGTTAGTACTTATTGTTAAGTATCCCATGTTGATTGGAAAATTTAGATACCAGAAGAAATGACACTGCAAAATTCCTCCCAATATTTAAGTCCCAAATTAATACAATTAATCAATTTCTTATTCAATACATTAAACCTCCAATTACTTGACTGGCAACATGCTTGTAATTTTTAGGGTTTTTTTCCACAAATAGGTGACAGAATCTTCACAGATACTTGCATGTATGGCCCAAATGTCCCTGGACTCACCAGCTTGTAGGTCACATTACCTCCCTGGGGGTAGAGGGTGGAAGACTGGGTCATATGCATCACAGTTTGTACCTCCAGCTCCAGGGCTCTGAATTCTTCATGGCACCCCAAGGCACCAACTTCCCTTTCATACCTCAGACCCTGTCCCTCTGCCTTCCTTTGGTCAGTATTTTCAATATTGCATTAACAATAATTTTTTTTTAAGCAAGAAAATACAATTCAAAGGCAATAAAAGAGTTCTTTGAAAGTCTGACAAAATTTCCAAGATATACAAGGAGAGACTGAAATATGATTTGCTGAAGCCATTGGAAGCTTTGGTTCAAAGTAATAAATATTTATTAAGCATGTCATTTGTCCATGATAAAATATTTTTAAGAAGTCTCAATAGCTCATCTCCAGTTATGTGAGAACCAACACAACACAATCAGGCCAGCATCACATGAAATACTTTGTCATCCCTCACCAGAGCTTCTGATGTCTTTTTTTTTTCTTTTGAAGAAAACCTTCATTTCTGGAATTTATTAATTGATACTACATTTTGTAGAAGTTTAGAGGGTAGGGTTTGTTCAAATTACCAAATATCAACACACAGATGAGCTTCTTAAGTTTAAGTCATTCCAGCTGCAATGTGACTTGAAGAGGAAATGAAAGGGAAGCAGAGAAAAGAGGAAACAGTTCAGTAAGCAGACAAGTGCAGATTCGTGAAATAAAGGAAAAAGTGCTGGCACAGGAGAGATGTAAGACAGTGAAATAAAATTCAAGGCTCATGTAGATGTAGGTGAATAAACATGGAGGGCAGGGTGGAGAGAGAAAAATATAAAGCTGACGTCATCTAAGTATTTCCATAAGAAAACAAAGCAAAAAACATTCCTCCATTTCACTGGTAGCCTTACTTTTCCCAACTTTTTCTTAAAAAATACTGGGATTTCCCTGGCAGTCCAGTGGTTAGGACTTGAGCTTTCACTGCCAGGGTGGGGTTCAATTTCTCTTTAGAGAAATATGATTCCACAAGTCATGTGGTGCAGCCAAAAAAATACTATCTGTAGTTTTAGGTAGCATGAGGTACTTGCATGTATAAATAGTTCAGAAAACATCTAGAAACCCCATAATCAATAATCTCTCCATGTATATGTCTATAAGACTAGTTTTATCAGATTTAAGTACCTAGAACCCAGCAGGTACTTCACAAGTATCCATTTAATGTATGAATTCCTGGCAATAATAGAGTGTACTGCAGAACTTAAAGACCAATGCCATACAACCTGGTTTTCTCAGTTACATTGATCTCATGTCTTTGAGCATTGAAATACTCATATTATTCAATAGTACCACTTTTGTTAGAAAATCTGAAAGAACAGATTATTTATGCTTCAAATTAAAAGTATAATAGCATTTACTGGGGGTTAATGTATGCACAATGGATAGCTCCTTACGTTTAACCCTAATTCTGCTGAAGACATTGTTTTCTGCTCACACAGGTACATGTGATTTGAGAGCACTCATCTCTGGGCTCACATGAAGCCCACCTTCGGTTTGGAACTGCAGCTGCTTCTAACAGAACCTGTGGCTTGTGGTTTTGCTTCACTGCACATGGACTCGACAACGCCTTTGTTCAGCATCTGTCCCTCATCTCTAGCTGCCACTCACTATGCTGTCTTCTTTGTACTTTTTCTTTTACCAGTTTCCAAAGTGAAATACTTTTAAAATTAATTTTTATTGGAGTATAGTTGCTTTACAATGCCGTGTTAGTTTCTACTGTACAGAAAATTGAGCCAGCTATTCATATATATATATATATATATATCCCCTCTTTTTTGTATTTCTTTCCCATTTAGGGCACCGCAGAGCACTGAGTAGAGTTCCCTGATATTATACACTATTGATACTATGTATAAAATAGATTACTAATGAGAATCCAAAATGCAATAATTGATAGCAAAACTACCTAGCACCAATGTATGCCTCGTGCCTCGGTGTGTGCACACAGCAAGCCTTCCCACCTGATGCCCACAACACTGCCAAACCGTGACTGCTTATGCCTCTACTTTGACACCTGATTCACGCATGTCCTCTGAGGGAAGGCGTGATGCCCAACATTAATTTCTATTATTGGCAGACCTAATTGACAACCTGCCTTATTAGCCAGTAGAATTGATGTTCAGTTTATGTGTGTTGATGACATCACTGCCGAATCCAATTCCTGACACCAATTCTAACCACGTCAGGCAGTGTCCTGTTCCTGTTTGATGAGATGCTTCAGTATTTCTGATAAAATAATTGATTATTAATGTTTATAGGGTTTTTCATCATAACTGATGTCAGTGATCCTCCTGCTGCTCAAGGATCACATGAGGTGCTTTTTGACAGTGCACATTCTGGGATCCCTTTCTCAGAGATTAACAGGACTTGTATGTGGCCCAGGCATCTGCTTTTTCACAAACACCTCAGGACACAGGAAGTGCTTGGATTGTACTTTGAGACACACGGACTTATACAGCCTCAGACAAGTGCACCATTAGATTCAATCTATAAACTATTTTTTTAAAAGCACATTCTGCATTTTACCGATGGGTAAACAAGACATTAAGGGCTACCTAAATGACGCTAGTGGTAAAGAACTGGCCTGGCAAAGCAGGAGATGTAAGAAACATGGGTTCGGAAAGATCCTGTGGCAACCCACTCCAGTATTCTTGCCTACAGAATTCCATGGACAGAGGAGCCTGGCAGGCTACAGTCCATGGGTCACAAAGAGTTGGACATGACTGAGACAATTTAGCATGCATTCATGCAAATAAGACATTGCACTCTGATTTTTATTAACAGATTATCAATAATTCAAACATCACTTCAACTTTACTAGCTGACATTTTGTCCAATTTAGTATTTCAGCTTGGAAACACTATTACCCTAAAGAGGGTCACCAGCACTTTCAAGTGATAGTTTGACCTTGATAAAATACTGTGCAGCACAGACAGCATGTTCTCGAATGAGAGAACCCACTCCAGCTAAGTCAGGAGACACCTGAGCAGAGAAAGAAGTGGATTTGTTTTCCTATCTAAATCAAATATGGAGCTTTGTCCCATTCTGTTTGTAACTAAAACATAACCATTGAGACTTCATCAAGTCTGTCAAATATTATCCAAAGATACACTTGACCTGGAGTGAGGAATCGGGAATTTTTAAACATTTAACTCCTAGTGTGTATTAGTATGAAACCAAGTTGAGCAGAACCCATTAATGTCACAGTGATCGGTTACCAATGGAAATAAATAATTCATGATGAAGGGAATTAGTCTAATTAGCAGGCAGTTTGAGTCCTTTGATAAAATCCAGCTCTAATTCCGTGAAGGGCAGGAAGTGTTGTCATCAGTCAGCCCTGAAAAGATTAGCATCTATTATGAATGAGGTTCGACACCCTAGCGAAGTCATGTGTGTCCTGGAGACAAACTTAATATGTTCCAGAATGGGACACAGTTTGTCTCACCAACACATCACGATTCCTACCAGGCTATTGTGTGTAATAACAAGCAAAGATCAGCGCTCCATTCTGTCACTCGCGCCACTGTCCGTCATTCTGACGACTGTGCGAATACGTTCTCCATGCAAAGTAGGGAGTGTGCCCTGAAGACTTGTAAAATTGCACAAGATGTCAAAGAAAATACGTGTTACTTTCTCGTTCACCAAAACAAACACTCAGAACCAAATGTCAGCCCTGAAACTGATGGTTTCAAAGATGGTGGGCAATAGAGGATGTCAGGCTTGGTGTGAACACATTTCATTTTCAAAACTGTTGTCAGCCCTTCTGGGAAATTTGCTTCTCTACTTATCTCTCTCTAGATATTGAAGTTATAAGATCAATCATAGGCTTCTAGCTTCTGCAACTGCTGATAAATGGAGACGAGGGTCCTAAACAAAGTAGCTGCTGGAATTCCAAACTAATAATATGAGGGAAAACAAGTGAGGGGAAAAAAAAAAAAAGGTTTTTTTGGCTTTGTGTTTTTATTAGAGTGCACAAATAGCTTGGATCACTGGGATGGCTCAGTTCTAGAAAGATGTATGTAGTTTCTGAATCATATGTAGCCTGACATATCCCAAAGATGTTGACTGTTCCATACTCTGCAAGCCCCACATTATTTTGCAGCCCACAAGCTGACGCGGCATCAGCTGTGTTTCCATTTTTACTTATGAGCCTTTTGAAATTACATGTTTCCATTTTGCAATTTGATGTAATAATGAAGAAACTCCAAATTTGTAAGTTATTGTATTGCTTGTTTTTATTGTGTAAAATTAATTGTTTCATTTATTTATGTCATTAAGAAGGGGGGTACCATTTTGCACATTTTATCATTTGCTGTAATAATTAACATGCCAATAACACCACAGACGCCTTGGAAACAGGACGAATTGAGCCCGAGAGTCTGCACAGCATGTCACACGGCAGCCCCTGTTGTTAGAAGGGCTCTTCCCAAAGCATGGGGAAAAATGTTACATCATGTGAGCATTGATAAGCCCAAGGAGCATGGACTGACTTGTGGAAATGGGTTTAAGTCAATACAAGAAATGGCTTTTATGGAAGCAAAAGGTATAATTCTCAAAAATTGTAATCCAGTTGTCCAAACACAGTTGAAAAAGCATTAATACTGTAAACTTAACAAGTCTGCAGAAACTTGGTGCCAACAATGTACTTAGATTTGAAAAGATACCTTAGTAAAATTTGGTACAGATTCTTTAAAACTAGCTGTTACTAATGAAGGTTAGATATTGACTATTTCTTTCCAACGTATTCATAACCTAGAAAGCTAAATCAAAATCTCATTGTATTCTATGTATTCAGCATCATAGCAGGTGCGCATGGGAGTGTGGAAAAACTTTAGATCTGCAAACTCTTTAGCATTTGGTGTATGCCTATTATGACCAGTTACATATACATGTATCTCCTGAAAGTAGGAGAGTAAGATACCACTTCTTACTCGTGGTATCTTCTCCTCCTACCATTCTCAAGCAGACGGAAAACAATATAGTTGGTGCTGAGCTGGCTGAATGAATGGACAGAGCCTACCAACCGAAGTGCAGTCACTCAATCAAGTATTTCTCCAGATTTCTGGTCAGAGGAGACGGCAACATAAACCCCCAAAAGACAACAATCCACATGTATCTTAGAACACAACTATTGCCCAAAGTCTCAGGTGATTGTAACGGCAGGTCCTTGTAGCTCTAAGACCTGCTGGTCTATAGCCGGTTCTAAGTCCTGGATGCAGAGTTCCACTCTGACAGTGTCTTAACCTAAGTTTAAGGTTTCATGCTCAACAATCCCCTTGTGTCCTGCTGAGAGCTCTGATTCCATGAGAGGAAAGGCCTTCCAATTATGACCTTACTATACTCAAATATCCCTGAACAGAGACCCGTAAAAGACTACAAGTATTTTAAGAGCATTCAGCAGCAATTTTTTATTTTAGAACCCAGGACATTAAGCCAAGTTTCATGTCTCCTTAGAACTCAGTTCTCTTTAGCTGGGTGATATTTACGATAATATATACCTCTCTTACTAGGGCGGCCAACTCTAAAACCTAGGAAAGCTGGTTACTTGAGTCCAGTAAAAAATCACTAATTTAGATGAAGTGGGAAAAGTCTGTCCAAATTAGTGAAGAAGTTAAATGCAGAATTTTTAAAATCAGAGTTTTGTTCCTTTCATGTATACAAACACACCTGAATGGGCCAGGATATCTCTGAGAATATTGGCATTAACAACTCAGTTACACAGACACAGAATTAGGATGTCATTTTCTTGTAAATAAGAATTCTAAAGCAGTGGTTTTTAACTTAGAGTGGTGTACTGAAAGTTGTAACCCTTCTTTCCAGAACAGCATACAAATATCCACACAAATGAAATTTAGGTACACTTTCTTTAAGAAATTAAGGTTTTCTTTGTCTTCTAGTTATGTTTAAGCAGTTATCCCTTAATGGGTCAAAAGTATATTTCAGTTCTGGTGTTTAAAGAAATTACTACCAATCATGAGTAACTGAAACCCAAATTAGTCATTTAAAAATTTTATCTCCCACTTTTTAGTTCTATAATTCTATTTGGCCCTCTGCTAAGAAGTCCTGAATTCACATTATCCTACAAAAGGAGATTCCAAAGCTCAGAATACAGGTAACAGGTTCTCATCAGTGATGAGAGATGGAATAAGAGGTTTTTCAGAACTAATAACTAATAATTTTCATAACATAATAATTATTATGTACAATGAACAGATTTGGACAATTGCCTCTTAAATATCAGTTTTCTCCTTCTTTTTGGCTAACATAACCTCCATTTTATTTGAGGGTTAAAAACAAACTCACTCTTGCAGTCTCTCTTGCAGCCAGAGTCAGCTATATTGAATTACAGCCAGTGGAAGTTTCTGGAGGTAGCTCTGGAAATGATCTTGACAAAGGCTCACTGGTTTGCCTACTTCATTCACCTTTTTGCCCTTTGCTTAGAATGCAAAGATGATGTCTGGAGTTCTAGGACCCACGTGACAGTCACAAGGACAAAGCCACATGCTAAGGAGGCTGGGCAGAAATACAGATAAAGAGTGAGGCAATCATGACACCAGTCCTGCACTGATACATCTCTAGATTTCATGTGATGTGACCAAAAAAACAAAACACAAAAAACCCTCTCTGTTGTTTAAGCTGCTGTTTGATTGGGTTTTCTTTTATTTGCAGTTGAACCTACATCCTAACCAACATACCCATATCTACACAACTTGTAATGATGAAGCTGGGTTCCATGGATTTCTAGAGCAGTGCTTTTCTAGAAATGTGCATATAAGTCACCTGGGAATTTTGTTAAAATATAGATTTAGACTCAGGAGGCTTAGAATAGGCCAGAGAGCCTGCATTCCAAGGTCCCAGGTGAGGCTGATTCTCCTGGTCTATGGATCAACCTTTGAGTAATAAGGCTCTAGAGGGTGTATTGGAGAAGGCAATGGCACCCCACTCCAGTACTCTTGCCTGGCAAATCCCATGGGCGGAGGAGCCTGGTAGGCTGCAGTCCATGGGGTCACTAAGAGTCGGACACGACTGAGCGATTTCACTTTCACTTTTCACTTTCATGCATTGGAGAAGGAAATGGGCCTGTTCTTGCTTGGAGAATCCCAGGGATGGGGGAGCCTGGTGGGCTGCCGTCTCTGGGGTTGCACAGAGTCGGACGCGACTGAAGCGACTTAGCAGCAGCAGCAGCAGAAACAGAGGGTATATACATTGAATGCAAATTTCATCCAGATGTGATTTTTTTTTTTAATGGTAAGAGGGCCTGTTGTTTTCACCAGGTTCTCAAAGAGGTCGATCAAACAAAAAGATGTAAGCCAGATGTTATATGAGATTAATTAACAACAAAAGAAAAGGACCATGATGACTATTGGATTCAGTTTCTCGTCCCTGAGGTTTCCCCCTTGGGGGAAAGAGCAGATAGATATACCACAAACTGATAATTCTCTACCAGTCCTTCTGCAGCTCCTTCCTCACCCTTCTTTGCCCTTCTCTGGGCTCTGGGAGGAGAACTCTATAAACTCCATCACCTGGACTTCCTTATCAAATGGCTCTGGTTGGGTGATGTCGGTTGAAATAACAGCAGGGGTCAAAGACCTGGAGAAAAGAGAAGTGGATTCCCCCCACCCCCAACTCCCATCCTGGGTGTCAAATCTCTGGATCACATCTCCCGCCATAATTATGTCCATCCATAACTGCAGCCCTTCCAGGAAGCCTCGGCCCTCACTGGGCTCTGTTGATGGTATCCTTCTTTCGCCTCCTCAGCTCAAGAAGTAGTTCCTGTGGCGACTAGCCTCTGAGGCCTCAATATCCCATGTTAGCCTGCACCTCTGAGAAGTCCCTTCATATAAATCTCTTCACCTGAAACTTCTGGAATGCATTCTGCTTTCTACTGGACCCTGAATGATGTACTCAGCAACTGCTCTCTGAGTCACCAGGCCAGTGGCCACCTACCAGTTCCTAGTTTGGACTTCTCTCTCTAGAACTCCAAACTGTTGACCACTCTCACACCTCTCTATCATCAAGATCGTGCAGCTGTAGGTTGCTCAGCTCCCCAGTGGAAGGAGAAGGGAAGCCAGTGACAGCCTCCCCTAGTCACCCACCCTGCCAGCCCAACCTTCTCCCTCCACCCAAATCCTAGCACCTATAAGATTAAAAATCAGGAGGACTCCCTGGCAGTCCAGTGGTTAGGACTCCATGCCTCCACAGCAGTGGGGCATGGGCTTGATTCTTGTTTGGGGAACTAAGATCCTACAAGACACGCAATGCAGCCAAAAATTTTTTAAAAAGGTTTAAAAAACAAAATAAACAACAACAAAAAACCCAGACTCCTTAGAAGAGCACCAAGGTGTCTTTCCAGTCTCATTTTCAACTTCCATTCATGTCCTGCCTGGGTTCACACTGACCCATTTGTTGCTCCTAAATATATTTTGCTATTTCAAACCTTTAAACCTTTTCTCTTGCTGTTCCTTTTGCCAGAAAAGGGGCTTCTCACTCCTTAGTTATCCAGAAAATTCCTACTTGGACTTTAAAATTCTGCCAAAGGGCACTCCCACGGACAGTTAGTTCCCTCATTCTGTCCATCCTCTGTGCCTTCAGAACATTCTGTACGTGCTTCCTTAAGCCCGTCGCTCAGTATATTGTAATTTGTACGTTTATAGGTCTGTCTTCTCCACCTGACTGAGCACGTCGAGGACCTGAATGATAGCTTACTCAACTCCATCTCCCAAGTGTCTGGCACATGGCAGTACCCTTTACTTATGGGAGGAGGGAAAGAGATAAAGAGAGATGGAGAAACTTTGGGACCACTTCCATCAATTTTATCCACCTCTCTTCTGCAGAAGCCAGCGGAGCATGCCCACCTCCATCTTCCAAGCATCTTTCTGTTTTTGTTAAATTGTTTAAGTGCCTTGGATCTTGGAAAAATAGGAAGGGCTGAGACTAGATCTCAAAACAGTCACATAAGCAAGCCTCACTCTTAGGACAAGATGCTGCTCATTGATGAGAAATAAACACAAGGTATGATTAAAGGCTCCAGGGCAACTCATTTATATTATTCCCTTGGAAATTCCTCAAACGACCTACAGTTGTTTCAGCTGTTTCCACAATTTTTTTTTTTTTACCTTGGAACAGTATTTATCCTTTATGAGCCCCCTGAATTATAAAATATAAACTGATGAGAAGAGGGGGAAACTATGGGTGTCATATAGAAATTCATTTAGTATTCATAATGATGCCCTAAAAGAGAGGATGAAATAGCTTAAATAACTGCCATCTCCTCTCCCTCCCTGCCAATTACCCCACATCTTTATCCTTACTTTGCTTGACCCATATGTGCTGTGTCTTTATGAACCAAACATAAAAACTCTAATATTCATCTGCCTCATTCTGTATCTCTTTTGTTTGTCCCACTGCTTCATCTCCCCAGTAAAATCTCCAGCAACAAAAAAGCAATGTGTTGCTGTGGCTAAGGACACATCAACTCACATTCACAGCTAAATCTGCATTACTTACTGGGGGAGCTTTTGTTCGTCTTTATGAAGTGTGTGTAAGGGCCCCTAGTGATTCAGACCCCACTGGTTATTAATCATGTTGTGTTGTATCATCCTTCCCGTTGTGCACAGCAATGCAAGTGACATCTGTCTCAAAGCCAACTGTCAATATCTTTTTTAGAACCTCTGTGTTCATCCCCCAAATGGCTACTGCCTAGACAGTCTTTCATCAGGACTGTTAGTTTTTATACGGACCACAAATCCATGGCATCTATTGGTCTTGCAACATGCTCATTGCTTATGTGTGATCTTGAATGAGCATTTATTTCCATTTTCCTCTCCTGAGAGTAATTAAAAGAGGAAGAGGTAGTAGCATTACAATTCTCAGCCAACCTCCTGCATGCGTGTTAAGTCACTTCAGTAGTGTCTGACTCTGTGCAACCCCATGGATTGTAGCCTGCCAGGCTCCTCTGTCCATGGGATTCTCCAGGCAAGAATACTGGAGCGGGTGGCCATGACTTCCTCCAGGGGATCATCCTGACCCAGGCATCAAACCCAAGTCTCTTATATCTCCTGCACTGGCAGGCAGGTTCTTTACCACTAGCACAACCTGGGAAGCCCTCAACCATCCTCACGGGCCACCAATTCAGTCTGTAGAGCATCTTGTCCTGTATCCAGGGAATTTTTCACTCTTAACTATTTAGAAATAATCTTACTTTGATGTATACGTTGTGTTTGAAAAGTAGGGGTTTTCCATCCTTCTCTTCACCAACCTAATAAATACGAAAAGGAATGAATCCCACCGAGAATTTATCTGGACTCAGAATGAAAGGGAAGCTTGTCATCCAGATTTGGGTCCTAGTCATTATTGTTGTTCAGTCACCAAGTCATGTTCAGCTCTTCGTGACCCCGTGAACTGCAGCGCACCAGGCTTCCCTGTCCCTCACCATCTCCTGGAGTTTGCCCAGGTTCATGTCCATTGCATTGGTTAGGAGTTATTTAAAAAGAGGAATATGGGGGAGAATGTGCTTTTCTTCCCTCTTTGGTCCTTTTTTAAAATCTATCTTATTACTGTGAAGTATAAAGTGTCTGCCTCCAATGTGGGAGACCCAGGTTCGATCCCTGGGTCAGGAAGATCCCCTGGAGAAGGAAATGGCAATCCACTCCAGTATTCTTGCCTGGAGAATCCCATGGACAGAGAAGCCTAGTAGGTTACAGTCCACGGGGTCGCAAAGAGTCGGACACGACTGAGCGACTTCACCATACTAGGTATGGCTGCTCTCTACCCTCCAATATCACTTTTCCCTTTCTTTCTCAACAGAACCTCCATTTTTTGATGGGCTCACAGCCACCTAGAAAGAAAAGATTGGACTTCTCAACTTCTCTTGCAGGTAAAGTAGTGCACATAATTCACTTTTTGAAAATTCAGATTCTGATTCAGAGTGTCTGTGGCTGTGGCCTGGATTCTACATTTCTGACAATCTGCCCGGTGATATTGGTGGTGTGGATCCTATAAGCCCGTGGACTATGCCCTGAGCAGCAAGGCTGTGTCACATCAGCAATATCCTCTTTGTGGGTCCACTTCTGTTGATAAAAATAGCAGAAACACAACTATAATTCTGACCAATCCCTAAAGTCAAATAAGCTCTCACATCTTACACCCCCTCAGGAAGCTAAAGTCAATCAGAAATTATTACTACTGGAGGGGAGAGAGAATCTTCTCAACAGATTAGAATCTTCAGTGGATCCAGGACTCAGCTACCTATTAGCAATGTTCCAAATCACTGAGTGTCTGGCTTGGAAAACCAGCCACCTCTCTGGGTAGTTCCACGTTACAGAGTCCAAAGAGACAGTTAAGGTCAGGAAGAGATTTCCCAGAAAGCAGAGTCTGAAATGGAGATCAGCAAGCAGCATGTTCTTGATATTAACACATGTGGATAGAGGAAAGGGCTGGGCAGCAGACACTGAGTTAGGATGCAGAAACAATGAAGTCCTTGTCACCAGGAGCCCTGAAGTTGGGATGACCTTTCAGGGTTGCTCCAGTGAAACCAGGGATCACGGTTTTCTATCCTCGTGTTGATTGATCACTGGATATACAGTTAAGGTCAGGAAGAGATTTCCCAGAAAGCAGAGTCTGAAATGGAGATCAGCAAGCAGCATGTTCTTGATATTAACATATGTGGATAGAGGAAGAGGGCTGTGCAGCAGACACTGAGTTAGGATGCAGAAACAATGAAGTCCTTGTCACCAGGAGCCCTGAAGTTGGAATGACCTTTCAGGGTTGCTCCAGTGAAACCAGGGATCACGGTTTTCTATCTTTGTGTTGATTGATCACTGGATACAGGCTGAGCCTGGAAAGAGCATGACCTGGAGCAAGAGCATTTTCTTTAGCAGGGAGATGTTGGTTGGGGCTGTCCAGAAATTGGTAGAATAAGGTTTTTATTTCCGAAGGGGTAACTGGGTGGAGCATCACTCCGTCAACCCAACCTGCCCTCTGGAGGCTACCAAGGATATTAGGAAAGGCTTTCCCTAGCCTTCAGAGCTAGAAGCTTGTGGCTGACACCATAGATTGCCCTCCAACCAACACACACCCATCTCTCTTCTTCCTTGTTTCAAAGCCTCAGTTTTATTCACCCTCTGCCAACCATTCGTGGCCTTCAGTGAGGACAGGTTCTATCTAGCCTGCCATTTATGACAATCTCATTCTCCTTACCAGTGCTGGTTTGGACATGGTTGCTGCTACTGCTGCTGCTAAGTCGCATCAGTTGTGTCCGACTCTGTAAAAGAACATAATTATGGCCATTGAGGCTTGAAGGGAAGTCTGATGTGGGCTTCTGAAAAAGCTTTCCTCACTCTTAAGAATGTGAGAGAATGTCCTCCTGTCTCTTCCATGGATCAATGTCATTATGTCTCCATGTGACGGCTGGAACTGCAGCAGCCATTGTGCAACCATGAAGGTAAAGGCCTCAACACAAAAATCAGATGGCAGAACATAAAGATGAGGAAAAACCTGGATCCTCAACAGTGTCATTGAGCCAGTGCACTATTCCATCCTGAAACTGTCTTTTCTGGACATCTCATTATGTGAACTACTACATGTCCCTAATTTTTAACCACTGCAGTTTTTAAATTATCATTTGCAGTTGAAATATCTTAAGAAATTCAATGCTAAATTGATATTTATTGAATGAATAACTGAGTGAATGAATGTCAAAGGGCTCAACAACCTCATGTGAGGTAGAGTGACACAGACCTTATCATTTTATAGTTTCATTCTGTCCTGTGTAGATTTGGAACAAAAGGATACAGGGCAGAGAAAGAGATGAAAAGAATACTTGACCTTTGGACAAGCAGCAGACACTGAGTTAGGATGCAGAAACAATGAAGTCCTTGTCACCAGGAGCCCTGAAGTTGGAATGACCTTTCAGGGTTGCTCCAGTGAAACCAGGGATCACGGTTTTCTATCTTTGTGTTGATTGATCACTGGATACAGGCTGAGCCTGGAAAGAGCATGACCTGGAGCAAGAGCATTTTCTTTAGCAGGGAGATGTTGGTTGGGGCTGTCCAGAAATTGGTAGAATAAGGTTTTTATTTCCGAAGGGGTAACTGGGTGGAGCATCACTCCGTCAACCCAACCTGCCCTCTGGAGGCTACCAAGGATATTAGGAAAGGCTTTCCCTAGCCTTCAGAGCTAGAAGCTTGTGGCTGACACCATAGATTGCCCTCCAACCAACACACACCCATCTCTCTTCTTCCTTGTTTCAAAGCCTCAGTTTTATTCACCCTCTGCCAACCATTCGTGGCCTTCAGTGAGGACAGGTTCTATCTAGCCTGCCATTTATGACAATCTCATTCTCCTTACCAGTGCTGGTTTGGACATGGTTGCTGCTACTGCTGCTGCTAAGTCGCATCAGTTGTGTCCGACTCTGTAAAAGAACATAATTATGGCCATTGAGGCTTGAAGGGAAGTCTGATGTGGGCTTCTGAAAAAGCTTTCCTCACTCTTAAGAATGTGAGAGAATGTCCTCCTGTCTCTTCCATGGATCAATGTCATTATGTCTCCATGTGACGGCTGGAACTGCAGCAGCCATTGTGCAACCATGAAGGTAAAGGCCTCAACACAAAAATCAGATGGCAGAACATAAAGATGAGGAAAAACCTGGATCCTCAACAGTGTCATTGAGCCAGTGCACTATTCCATCCTGAAACTGTCTTTTCTGGACATCTCATTATGTGAACTACTACATGTCCCTAATTTTTAACCACTGCAGTTTTTAAATTAGCATTTGCAGTTGAAATATCTTAAGAAATTCAATGCTAAATTGATATTTATTGAATGAATAACTGAGTGAATGAATGTCAAAGGGCTCAACAACCTCATGTGAGGTAGAGTGACACAGACCTTATCATTTTATAGTTTCATTCTGTCCTGTGTAGATTTGGAACAAAAGGATACAGGGCAGAGAAAGAGATGAAAAGAATACTTGACCTTTGGACAGAGAGAATCTGATTTTTCATAGCGGGGCTGGTTTTAGAAAGTCTCTATAAAGGGACAGGGAAAAAATATGTCCCAACTTTGGTCCGGCTGCTCCAGCAGGGCAGTGTGCTGATAGAGGATGTGAATCACACCTCAAGAAAGCAGGGCAACGATCAACCCTCATCTGGGCTCGCTGCACACTTCATGTGAATTACATCTTAGAAACAGCCCTGCTTTTGACAGTCGCTAAACCTCATGCCAACTACTTTGTCTTTCATTTTATAACTAAAGAGGATTCCTTTCCTTGGGTTCGGAACTTGTGGGAACTCCATTTTTTGACTAATTCACCTTCAAATTGGTGCTGTGTCTTGATGTATTACAGCGATAGGCTGCACGCGCATGTCATCCATCACAGCAATCAGCTGTTGCTGTGCGCCCAGCACAGAGAAACCCAGCCAGCTGTTGTTCTGACACATTGGAGCAATGCATCACCCACGTCCAGGACATCAATGATCTATTACTCCAAGATGGCACTGTCCAGAATAGAGATAGTGCTGGGCACATGCAGGCTTGACAGAGACCTACTCAGAGCCGGGGAAGACTTTTCTAACATTGAGTGGTGTGATACAGATTGGTTTCCCAAGACCTAATTTAGTGGTTTTAATAAGGGGGTCCAGAAGCGTTCGCATGTATTGCTGTTACTGATCAAATTCAGGACATCAATTTCTTAGTAATGTTTTTCTGAAAAATCCAAGCCATCACTGACAACGTTTTATGTCTCTTAATCTTTATTGTTGATGGTTGAAATGGTTTTTACACAAGTCTTTCAAGTCAGCAAATGGTATCAGCAGCTGGTCTAACCTCGGGGTGCCGGTAGGGGATGTGTGAAAGGGAACTGTTTAAATATCGAGTGCTGAGAATTTGCAGAAACTGTTTACTTTCAGTTTGCGTTCTGTTTCTCAAGAGAACACTTAGAGCAGTGCCCGTATTGCCTCTGTGCACAAGAGCACAGATGAAGCTACCTGAATCACTGACCACGAAACCCTTAGGAAAGGAGAGCTTCCCCTCAGCCACGCTCTCCCATTTACCCAGCCTGACCAAGACGGGCCTGTCTGAAGAGGGAATTGATCTGGAAAGGAAAAGATCTGAAAATGAGTTCTAAAAACCCCAGACCTTTGATTCTCAGAGAGTTTACTCTCTCATTTATAAAGAGGCCAAGTGTTTATAAGAAATTCCTCAGTCCCTTCAGCATCTTTAAAAGCCTCTAAAGAAACTATTATCCTAGCTGTGACTCCAGTGGCCCAAAAGGTCTCCTCTACCTAAATCTGCCCATCAACAAGATGAAAAATGTATTCACAACTGCAGTAGTCACACAGAGGTGACTGCTTAGGACTGGCGGAGGCAGCACCAAAACTGAAGCTTTTTGGTAAATGCAAACAATTTAATCTATTTATCTTTTTTTTCATTGTGGTAAAATACACATAACATTCACCAGTTTATAAGTAAACTGTGCACCATTTATAAGTGCACTGTTCGGTGATACTAAAAACCTTCATAATGCTATACAGCCATCTCCAGAACTGCCATCTTCCCCAGCTGAAACTCTGTAGCCATTAAATACTAACTCCCTCCTTTCCCTAGCCCTCTGAAATCACTATTCTACTTTCCATCTATGAATTTCATTACTCCAAGTGCCTCATATAAGTGTAATCATACATAATGATGATGATGATGATTTCTATAAGGAGAATATCTAAGATAAGTTTTTTTTGCACCTGGATGGAATTAAAATGTCCAGTCAGCAATTTTGCTTGAGATTTGCTCTCCCGGTCCCCGCTGGTTGGAGTAAAGTCTCCCATTGCTTATACAGGCACAGCATAATCACCGTTCTCACCTCCCCACCGAGAAAAGAAGTATGGGAGCCCGGGGTACCTATCTTAGAAAAGCAGTGAGGGCTGTATCTTTAACATAGCGGTACTAGGTGGGGTGACCAGTCTGTCCCAGTTTGCCTGAGACACTCCCAGGTTTAACACGGCAGTTCCTGTCCTGGAAACCCCTCAGTGCTGGACAAAGTAGGCCACAGAGTGGTCACCCTAGCAGTGGAGGCTCAGGAACGCACACTTGGGGGCAGTGAAATTAAGCCATAAACCAGGCCATCTGTCTAACCCTAGACTGCTATTTCCTCCTGTGCAAATAAGAAATAAAATGTCATGCAGCGAAAGGTACAACTGGAACTAGGTTAGAAAATGGGTTTGCAATCAGCACAGCTCTTCACAAACTGCCTTCACAGGGGCTCTGAGAGGGAAGAAAAAATGATGCAACATTTATTAGGCTGCTATTTTAGGCACTTTACCTAACACATTCATATCCTTCTCACGACCCCAAGGTAAATGTTGTTCACGTGATTTTTGACAGAACAAAGCACTGAGGCTCACAGAGGCCGTGCAACTTTTCTAAGGTCCTGTAAGTAGTGACTTGAGCTCCCGAGCACAGTCTTAGAAGCAGATTGATGCGTATAATTACAAGAGGAACACTGCCCAAAATAGACTGCTCTACTGCTTGTAATTCTCTCATTATAAAATATACTTTCTTGGATTCAGAAAAATCTTTCTTAACAGTCTCCAGTTAAAAGGCAAAGGTCCCTTTAACGAAAACTTGAAGGGTTTAAAGTATTATAAGCTAACATTTTTCTTAGTAGCTTATCTCCTTTTAGATGTTAAAGGACAACCAGCTGAAAGCAGGCTGTTGCAGAGGGGCCTGGTGTGGATGGGATATTGATAACAGAAATGGAAGACGTTAAAGATCAACTTTGCTTCTCAGTGACAGAGGAAGCCAATATTGAGTGCTCTTTTTTACATAAGAGAAGGGCATGGATTAGGATTTTGAACTAGAGTTCCAGTTTTAGCTTTGTAACCAGCCCTGGGTGGGTCTGGCCAGCCCTGTCCCATTGATATGAAGAGCTGGGGCCAAATAATGTCTATTAGCAGTCCCTTCCCTACTAAGTCTGCATAGCTCTATAGCAACATTGTAGAACCTCAGATTCCTCAGAGACCGGTTTTCTAGTTCGAGACCGGTTTTCTAGTTCTCACCTCAACTAGAAAACTTAGTGGGATAGATACAAATTTGCAACTTCTTTCTTAGTCCTGGAAGCAACAGAGTGACAGTGGAAAGACCCTGAAGTCAGACCTGGGTTAAGATCCTTGCTCTGCTATTTGAAGCTATATCTTTGGGCAAGTGATATCTTTAAATCAGGTTATGATCACCTGTAAAAGACCAATAAACGGACCAACTCATAGTTATGTTGGGAGCACTAACAAAAGGTGGTAACAAAATACAGCCACAACCTAAAAGTAGAGAGTTGTTTTATTGGGAATTCTAGGACTTTCAAGCCTAGGAGTCAACATCTCAAGGGACCCTGAGAGAAGTGTTCCGAGGAGGCAGGGGGAGGAGTCAGGTTATACAGAAGTCTGCAGCAAGGGGCAAATTGTCTGAACACCAAAAGATTATTCTAGAGGGTGGGATGGGGAGTGAGGTTGGAGAGAGGGTCAGGAGGGAAGGGACATACATATACCTGTGGCTGATTCATGTTGATATATGGCAGAAACTAATACAATATTGTAAAGCAATTATCTTTCCATTAAAATAGATAAATTATTTTTTAAAGATTATTGTCAGTTAAGGGAGAAGGAAATGGCAACCCACTCCAGTATTCTTGCTTGGAGAATCCTGTGGACAGAGGAGCCTGGAGGGCTGCTGTCTATAGGGTCGCACAGAGTCGGACACGACTGAAGCGACTTAGCATTAGCATAGCAAGGAAAACCAAGTATCTCAAGTTAAGGGATTTAGGGCTCTTTTCTAAGTATGGGAAGATGCAAGCATCTGGGACTACTGAAATCATTCCTTTCATATGCACCTCACCTATCTGGGGCCAGCATCCTGCTTCTTGATTTTATTACATCCTTAGTTCCTTGGTCACCACAGGGTGTGGCGGCAGCTGACAGCTGCTGGATCGGAGACACTGTTCTCCCTTTTGGGTGCCCTCTGGGTTCAGAAATTTGGAGCCCCGAAATCACTATGGCTGTGACTTCCTTGTTTACTGATATGGCAGGAAATACTCCACTTTACAATATACATAGTATACACAATATACATAACCCACTTATAACAGCACATGACCCTAACAGCCAACAGCACTGTGAGTTAGCCCTCAGGAAGCTATTCCCAGCAGAGCCCCGGGCTGCAGCCTCCTCATGTGTGAAACAGGCCCCAGGGAGTCCTCCACTTTGGCCTCCCCATCTGGGCTCATTCGGACCGCTCACTCTCCATACCCTTGCTGTCCCTGGCCTAGGCTGTTACCACTACATCTGGTCTGATTGGGGAGCATGGCAATGGCTCTCTCCCTGACCATTTTACTCCCAGCTTGGGCCGTGTGTGTGTGTGTGTGTGTGTGTGTGCACTAAGCTGTTTCCATCATGCCCAACACCTTGCAACCCTATGGACTGTAGCTCACCAGGCTCCTCTGTCCATGGAATTCTCCAGGCAAGAATACTGGAGTGGGTTGCCATTCCCTTCTCCGGGCATCTTCCTGACTCAGGGATCAAACCTAGGTCTCCTGCATTGCAGGCAGATTCTTTACCATCTGAGCCACCAGGGAAGCCCCTCTCTTCCTTTCACTCATTGCTAAAACATGTATCTCTCCACACGGGTCAATGCTGGTGAGAACTGCAGTCAGGGAGCCCGGATCTCCTGGGCACCCCTCCCCCAAAGTAGCCTTCAGAAAAGCCCCAGAGCTCACCCCCTGCTGCCCCGCAGCCTGCAAAGTGGGCAACACCCGACCTACACCCCTCAGACCCACCTCGGACTCTTCCTAGCTCCAACCACTTCCTGTTCACAGTATGAACATAAGTTAAGAAAACAGAAGCATACTGTCCTGCGTTTAAATGTTCCAGATTGAACCTCAAGTAAAAATTACCTCAGTTTAATACTATCACTAGTGAGGTGAAGTTCTGTAAAAATTCACTGAGACAGAAAGTAGAACGGTGTTCCCCAGGGACTGGAGGAGGAGAGATGGGGAGGAGCTCTTCCGTGGAGTTTTAGTGTGGGAAGATGAACAAATTCTGGATATAGTTGGCGGTGATGGTGGCACAGCTATGAAAATGTACTTAATGACACTAAACTGTTTGCTTTACGTATGGCTAGATGGTTAATTATATGCTGTGTTCTGTGTATTTTACCACAATATGAAAAATAACTACCAGAAGAAAGACCTCAGGTGTCTCCTGGGACTCTGCTATGGACTGAATGTTTGTGTCCTCCCAAAATTCATGCTGAATAATTCCCCATATGATGCTGTCAGGAGATGGGGGCTTCAGAAGATGGTGAGATCATAAAGGTGGGGCTCCCATGAATGAGATCCGTGATCTTAGAAAAGAGACCTCAGAGAGCTTCCTCACCCCTCCACCTCGTGCGGACAGGTCAAGAAGGCCAGCTACGAACGAGGGAGCGGGCTTTCCCCAGACTCAGAGTCTTCCGGTGTCTTGATCTTGGACTTCTAAGTCTCTAGAACTATGAGAGATAAACGTTGGTTGTTTAAGCCCTCAGTCTATGGTACTTTTATTACAGCAGCCCAAATGGACAGAGACAGACTCACTGCCTGTTTTCATTTTAATAAACAGTCCCTCTAAATCTGAATCCTAAGTGCAAAAAAAAGCAGAGAAGGAAACAATGATTTCAGCTCCTGCTCTGGAGGAGCTTAAAATCTGGTGCAGAGAGAGTACTTTCTTATAAAATAGATAAGAAAGTGTATGCAGGAAAAAGTGGGCACACAGACCTGAATTAAGTGGTGTTTCCAACCTTCAATGTGGACCCAGCATGAAGGAGGCAGAGATAGTCTTGTCTGTGTTCCACAGGGAAAATGGTTTCTCCATCAGAATAGAAAGATCTGCTATTTGAAGCTATATCTTTGGGCAAGTGATATCTTTAAATCAGGTTATGATCACCTGTAAAAGACCAATAAACGGACCAACTCATAGTTATGTTGGGAGCACTAACAAAAGGTGGTAACAAAATACAGCCACAACCTAAAAGTAGAGAGTTGTTTTATTGGGAATTCTAGGACTTTCAAGCCTAGGAGTCAACATCTCAAGGGACCCTGAGAGAAGTGTTCCGAGGAGGCAGGGGGAGGAGTCAGGTTATACAGAAGTCTGCAGCAAGGGGCAAATTGTCTGAACACCAAAAGATTATTCTAGAGGGTGGGATGGGGAGTGAGGTTGGAGAGAGGATCAGGAGGGAAGGGACATACATATACCTATGGCTGATTCATGTTGATATATGGCAGAAACTAATACAATATTGTAAAGCAATTATCTTTCCATTAAAAATAGATAAATTATTTTTTAAAGATTATTGTCAATTAAGGGAGAAGGAAATGGCAACCCACTCCAGTATTCTTGCTTGGAGAATCCTGTGGACAGAGGAGCCTGGAGGGCTGCTGTCCATAGGGTCGCACAGAGTCGGACACGACTGAAGCGACTTAGCATTAGCATAGCAAGGAAAACCAAGTATCTCAAGTTAAGGGATTTAGGGCTCTTTTCTAAGTATGGGAAGATGCAAGCATCTGGGACTACTGAAATCATTCCTTTCATATGCACCTCACCTATCTGGGGCCAGCATCCTGCTTCTTGATTTTATTACATCCTTAGTTCCTTGGTCACCACAGGGTGTGGCGGCAGCTGACAGCTGCTGGATCGGAGACACTGTTCTCCCTTTTGGGTGCCCTCTGGGTTCAGAAATTTGGAGCCCCGAAATCACTATGGCTGTGACTTCCTAGTTTACTGATATGGCAGGAAATACTCCACTTTACAATATACATAATATACACAATATACATAACCCAATTATAACAGCACATGCCCTAACAGCCAACAGCACTGTGAGTTAGCCCTCAGGAAGCTATTCCCAGCAGAGCCCCGGGCTGCTGCCTCCTTGTGTGTGAAACGGGCCCCAGGGAGTCCTCCACTTCGGCCTCCCCATCTGGGCTCATTCGGACCGCTCACTCTCCATCCCCTTGCTGTCCCTGGCCTAGGCTGTCACCACTACATCTGGTCTGATTGGGAGCATAGGAATGGAGAGAAAACTCTCCCTGACAGTTTTCCTAGTTTGGGCCGTGTGTGTGTGTGTGCGCACGCGCTAAGCTGTTTCCATCATGCCCAACACCTTGCGACCCTATGAACTGTAGCTCCCCAGGCTCCTCTGTCCATGGAATTCTCCAGGCAAGAATACTGGAGTGGGTTACCATTCCCTTCTCCGGGCATCTTCTTGACTCAGGGATCAAACCTAGGTCTCCTGCATTGCAGGCAGATTCTTTACCATCTGAGCCACCAGGGAAGCCCCTCTCTTCCTTTCACTCATTGCTAAAACATGTATCTCTCCACACGGGTCAATGCTGGTGAGAACTGCAGTCAGGGAGCCCGGATCTCCTGGGCACCCCTCCCCCAAAGAAGCCTTCAGAAAAGCCCCAGAGCTCACCCCCTGCTGCCCCTCAGCCTGCAAAGTGGGCAACACCCGACCTACACCCCTCAGACCTACCTCGGACTCTTCCTAGCTCCAACCATTTCCTGTTCACAGTATGAACATAAGTTAAGAAAACAGAAGCATACTGTCCTGCGTTTAAATGTTCCAGATTGAACCTCAAGTAAAAATTACTTCAGTTTAATACTATCACTAGTGAGGTGAAGTTCTGTAAAAATTCACTGAGACAGAAAGTAGAACGGGGTTCCCCAGGGACTGGAGGAGGAGAGATGGGGAGTAGCTCTTCCGTGGAGTTTTAGTGTGGGAAGATGAACAAATTCTGGATATAGTTGGCGGTGATGGTGGCACAGCTATGAAAATGTACTTAATGATATTAAACTGTTTACTTACGTATGGCTAGATGGTTAATTATATGCTGTGTTCTGTGTATTTTACCACAATATGAAAAATAACTACTCTACCAGAAGAAAGACCTCAGGTGTCTCCTGGGACTCTGCTATGGACTGAATGTTTGTGTCCTCCCAAAATTCATGTTGAATAATTCCCCATATGATGCTGTCAGGAGATGAGGGCTTCAGAAGATGGTGAGATCATAAAGGTGGGGCTCCCATGAATGAGATCCGTGCTCTTAGAAAAGAGACCTCAGGGAGCTTCCTCACCCCTCCACCTCGTGAGGACAGGTCAAGAAGGCCTGCTATGAGCGAGGGAGCAGGCTCTCCCCAGACTCAGAGTCTTCTGGAGTCTTGATCTTGGACTTCCAAGTCTCCAGAACTATGAGAGATAAACTTTGGTTGTTTAAGCCCTCAGTCTATGGTACTTTTATTACAGCAGCCCAAATGGACAGAGACAGACTCACTGCCTGTTTTCATTTTAATAAGCAGTCCCTCTAAATCTGAATCCTAAGTGCAAGAAAAAGCAAAGAAGGAAACAATGATTTCAGCTCCTGCTCTGGAGGAGCTTAAAATCTGGTGCAGAGAGAGTACTTTCTTATAAAACAGATAAGAAAGTGCATGCAGGAAAAAGTGGGCACACAGACCTGAATTAAGTGGTGTTTCCAACCTTCAATGTGGACCCAGCATGAAGGAGGCAGAGATAGTCTTGTCTGTGTTCCACAGGGAAAATGGTTTCTCCATCAGAATAGAAAGAGGCCTTAATGCTTCCTTACACTTCTATTCAGAAGATAACATAGTATAATTGTTAAAACTCGAGCATCAACCTGCCTAGGTTAAAATACTGGATATGTGTCCTTAAGTCATTAACTTAATTTCTCCAGGCCTCAGTTTTCCCCATCTTTGAAATGGGAAAAATAATAGCATCTACCTCATACCATCACTGTATGAAGCATGTGAAGTGACTAGATCTCACTTAGCCAATAATAAGTACTCAATCACTGTTATTGGCTATTATTCCTGGCTTATGTCACTGTACCCCTTTCCAAGTGAAGATCCTATTAAAGTTGAGGTTTAGTATTATACATCTAACTTTCTTACATTTCTTCTATTCTTGGACTATCAAACTTTCTCCTTGAGTAGTGATTTTGTCAGATGCATAGATCAAAAGACTTTATGCTCCTAGTGGTTACTTTGAAAATTTCCTGGAAAATCTTTTTTTTTTTTTCAGCCAAAGAAATTTTGCTATACAAAGAATAACATTAATATGCAAATCAGCATACTGTAAAATTCATTTTGGTGCCTCAGAGGCAGTAGTTTTATAAATAAAGAAACATAATTATGCGTCCTCTAGAGGACTAAAAATAATTATACAAATTCACAACAAAGCCCAAGGCTGTGTTTCCTTTTAACTGACTGTTTCTAATATCATTTAAATCTTGTTAGAACTTAATTACCAAATCTCTCTTGTAATAATTCAGGTGGAAGATTTAAAGTCTAAACTTGCCATTCAGAAAACAGAACTCATCAAAGAAACAAAGGCACAGAGGCACGGGCTGCCCAGATAGGACAGGGAAAGCTCAGCCAGGATGGAGCCATGTGGGCCCTGACAGGGGCGGCCCCTGGGGAGAAAACATTAATATTAACACATGAGCCATGCTAATTTTCCAAAACTACAATTTCTTGGAAAGACAAGACTACATATAATGATCACTATGGACTATAAGTCCCATTAGCTGTTTCTACCTGTTCTTCAGTTTTCCTCTCTCCTTTCCTTATCTTTTTTCAAGTTAAGGTAAATATAATTTGAGGGTAGCATTTTCTTTCATAATGGTTTAATTATCCTTTCCAAAGTCTATCCAGAATATGTGTGTGTGTGTGTGTGTGTGTGTGTTTCATATCTAAAGAGTGATTTTTATTAGTGCGGAAAAGAACAAGAAGCAAAGTCATAAGAAAAGGTCCAATTTAGACTCTGTCTTAAAGGTAATTATTTATTAGCACTTAGAGAAAATGAACCCCTTCTTATGAAATAAAAGGCATAAGAAACTCAAACATTTGAAATTCAGACATATTTTTACTTACCACTAGTTAATAATAGTTTGTAAGACTTGGAGTTCCCTGGAAAATTCATTAGCCAGCTTATGCTATAAAGAATAATAATTTGTTTATGTGAGATATCTCTAACATAGGTTGTTATCCATTATGGCAGAAGCTGATCAAGGAGCTGTAGCAATTCTATATATGAGATGTCTACACAATATCTCAGTTCATTCTAGTTACTAAAAAATATCAGTCAATTCAGTGAAAAAATATTAATCAAAATGATTGTTTGACAGCATTTAGACAAATCAGCCAGTGGGTTGAATTTCTCATTTTTCAACCATTTATTTTGGCTTTGTGTAGGTATACATATAAATATGTACACATGTGCTTATGGTAGATGGATTCTTTTTCTGTTTCAGTGGTTTTAATCCCATGAAAAGGTATATAATATTAGAATGTTTTGTATATAATGTACTTGATGTGAGGGCAGAGAGTATAAAAAGCATTGCTCCTGCTTCTTGGGCTCATGGACTCTTTTTACCATCCTCTTTGAATAGATCCAAGAGAAGTAGCACTTTGACAGAGGAAGTTAGAATGAAGTTTCCAACTGAGTGGGCAGATCTTTTGGTTCTAACCCATTATCTTCCACTGACATGTGATCCTTTGAAAACTTACCCCCTTTGTTTCATTTTCTCCTCTTAACAGAAAATTATGTCATTACTTGAATTCGAGCAATATTTAAAGCCATTTATTATTTTGGGAAATTCCAGTGCTGAAGTGTTTAAATTTTCTAGCCATGTTCTTGACTATCATTTAGATCCCACTGTCCAAGTGGGACCTAAAATAAATAAATAGACCTGTATAGATTCCATGGGGCCTCCCAGGTGGTGCTAGTGGTAAAGAACCCGTTTGCCAATGCAGGGGACATAAAAGATGCAGGTTTGATCCCGGGTCAGGAAGATCTCCTGGAGGAGGGCATGGCAATCCACTCTAGTATTCTTGCCTGGAGAATCCCATGGACAGAAGAGCCTGGTGGGCTACAGTCCATAGAGTTGCAAAGAGTCAGACACAACAGAAGTGACTTGGCATAGCACAGCAAATAGATCACATATCTGAAAGAAGATCTACCCAGCAATAAAGTGAAATGCAAAGATTGAATCAGCCCACACAGCATCTCTAAAGTTGCACAGAACAGCTCAGGATGATAACTGAAGAAATCCAAGCATATCGTTTCCCCTCAACTCTTTTTATGAGTGATGGTAGACTATTATCCAAAATCATGAGACTCGACACATTGGCTTGGTTGCTGAAAGGGAAAAACCTAAAATCTCTTTCTGGGGATATTATACACAGGCCTTGTAGCCTGTGACCATCTTTCCTTTAGGCCAGTATGGGAAATCACCCATAATTTCTGCCCATTGTACATGTCTATTGCATTTGCCAGCTAATGTTTCGTAACAAGGGTTGTTTGTTCTTCTTAATAATTTGAAATTTCTCCATTTGTATTTACCTTCACATCCAAACTAGCACAACTCTGCTCTGAGTTAATTCCCCAATTTCATGCCGGCCATGGTAGGGAAGGGGGAAAGGATCTGCATCCAAACCACCCGACAGAACACAATGGGATCAGGCAGGGATCCAAGAGCGCTGGCACGACTTGCGGGAGGAAGCCAGCTCTGATTAATGCTATCAAAATGCTTGTCTTCCCTTTGATTGATATTCCAGGCCCTTGTTACAATTACTGATGCTGGTGACAACTATCATCAGACTCTTTTTATGGTGTGCTGTCGGGGGGGTAGGAGGGAGGTGGCAATGGACTTCACCAGAACATTTGCACACCTGCCTCAATTTAACCTAAAACCCATTATTTTGCAAACAAAATATATAAGCCCAACATAGCAATCATTGTTTCCCATATTCTTCAATCAAAAACTCTTCAGTTCCTGGTAGGGGGTAGATCTGTTTCTGGCCCATTACAGGAAGAACGCAGAAATGGGGAAAGTGAGATGCATTTTTAGGAGGTTCCTTGGGATAGGAAATCTGGCAAATTAAAGACATTATTTGGAAGGGTATCGTTTGTCCTTTGATGGGGACGTCACAACAGACCTAAAAACAGGCAGGGGTAAATTTTTCTGGCTTGCTGATCTTCAGGAGTAAGTGAGAAAACAGCCACAAGTATCTGAGGGAGCACTAGTCCAAAGGAGCCTGCTTAGGATACCACAATGTAGCTATGAACGCTCAGCACATCCAGTATTCTTGCCTGGAGTATCCCATGGAAAGAAGAGTCTGGCAGGCTACAGTCCATAGGATTGCAAAGAGTTGGACACAACTGAAGCAACTTAGCACGCACGCACACACACCTGTCCAAGTGTATCAGCAAGACTCAATGGTGAGATTCTAATCCTTGTTCCCAGTTTCTCCTCACCAGGGACAAATGGACATCCTCAGCGTCTGCGAAATGCTCTTGCCTGGTCCTGTGCTGAGGCCTCTGTTGAATCAAGCTCCTTTGAACAAAGTGCTCTTATGCATCCGGCACTGCTCTCAGCCCTGAGGTTTCTTTACATTTCAGCTCTATTAGGATTTGAAGGAAATTCTCAGTCTCTGACTCTAGTGGCTTCAAGTCCAAGTAAAGGATGTCTATTTATAATTGTTCCTAGTTCCTCCTCACCAGGGACAAATGGACATCCTCAGCATCTGCGAAATGCTCTTGCCTGGTCCTGTGCTGAGGCCTCTGTTGAATTAAGCTCCTTTGAACAAAGTGCTCTTATGCATCCGGCACTGCTCTCAGCCCTGAGGTTTCTGTACATTACAGCTCTATTAGGATTTGAAGGAAATTCTCAGTCTCTGACTCTAGTGGCTTCAAGTCCAAGTAAAGGATGTCTATTTATCAACTACACTTAAAGCATAACATTTGCTCTAATGCTGTCTTAGTCTGTTTGGGCTGCTATAACAGAATACTATAGACTGGATGGCTTATAAACAGCAAACATTTATTTTTCACAGTTCTGGAGGCTGTGAAGTCCAAGATCAAGGCATCAGCTGATTTGATGCCTAATGAGGGACCACTTCCTGGCTCAAAATTGGCTGCCTTTTCACTGTGTTCTTAAATAGCAGAAGGGGCAAGGGAGCTATCTGGGGCCTCTTAAGGGCACTAACTCCATGTGTGAAGGCTCCACCCTCTTGACCTAATCATCTCCCATATGCCCCATCTCCAAATACCATAACATTAGGGATTAAGTTTCAACATTTGCATTTGGGAAGATGAAATATTCAGTCTATAGCATGTTCTTAGCCAGACATTGCTGCAGGTACTGCCCTAGGAAGAACTTCTTTTTCTGTTGCTGTGGGCTTGGAGCTTTCTTTTCTCTCTAAGCAGTCTCTCTGAATGTGTGTACTCTACAGTTTGCCTGGAAGAACTTATTACCTTTCCCATGATGAGTACCTTCCACCTAAACTCCCCATCCCCATCTCACTAAGGCAGCCAAGTCCCTTGCTGTTTAACCATTGCTCTCCTTGTATCACATGAGCCACACCATGTGTATTTATGTCCCTAACATCACAGATGTCAGCACAACAAAATACTGTTGTTTTAATTCAGATTGCGATGTGTAGACTGGAGCTACTGTCTGCACTTTGACTCAGATGTTGGATAATAATAATCAGCATTTAATAAACACTAATTCATTGAAGACATATGTCCAAGATGATTTCCTTTCATGAATGGGATTGGTAAAATGTATGTTTCATTGGCTGTAGGAACCCTTAGTAAATTGCTTGGGAACATACCTGGAAAGTGAACATGGGAAATAGCTGTAGTAATGTTCAGGGAGCAGACTCTGCTTCATCCCAAGAAACACTCAGTGAATGACTACTGTGTGCCAGGCACTATTCTAGGCACTGAAGTTACAAATATGAACATTTGTCCCTGAGAAATCCATGGTTAGTGGCAAAGACACCTAATGTCTTAAACTGACTCACGGCAAATCATTAAGCCATTTGTTCTATTTGAAGATGCAAGAAAGAAAGTAATGTGGAAATGTTCATTACAGTCTTACTCAGTGACAGCCCTAGGGATAATGCATTATCTCATTCTACCCTCAAAACAAGTCTTTTATGCCTCAAATGAGGTTGTGCATGTGACTATTCGGCCAGATTATAGTGTGGGTTTGTATGTGGATATATATGTGTCTGTGTTCCAGTATGAATCACAGTGATTTTCATTTTCATAAAAATAATAATGAATTAATGACACAGAAAAATCATTTGCAGCCTTTAGATCCATGTATTCAATGAAAGGGTGATTTGGGGGCAGACAAATGGTTCAGATGGTAAAGCATCTGCCTACAATGTGGAAGATCAGGGTTCGATCCCTGGGTTGGGAAGATCCCCTGGAGAAGGAAATGGCAATCCACTCCAGTATTCTTGCCTGTAAAATTCCAGGACTGAGGAGCCTGCTAGGCTACAGTTCATGGGGTTGCAAAGAGTCGGACACGACTGAGCAACTTCACTTCACTTCAAACTTCCCAAGCTGGAATTATGGTAATGACTCCTTGAACTCTGACTTTTTACCCCACACTCCCAAATGTAAGAATGACTTGGCCATTTCCTGGAATTATAGAAGGCTCACATCTTTCTTTTCCAGATTTCTCCGGCTTCTCTTCATTTCATCAGCAAAAGTTTGGTGTTTGTTTGTCAACACTTACTAGTGTAGTCAGTGGGTTGGGATGAAAAGTAATTCATCATCACTCTTTGGCCCAGTTGCAGATAAACTTCGCGAAGTCTTTGGCCTAGATGTTGATAAATTTCCCTCAATGGTGATGACTATAGCATTATTATAATTAGCCATCCTAGAGAGATTTACTCTACTCTCCACCACCTTACCCAACCTGGTGTGACCAGCCTCAGGCTGGTCTTCAATCATCTTGTTTTCCTGGCTCGCATAGCATCTTCAGCCTTAGGCTGGACCTCCAGCCCTTGCTGCTCTGCCCCAACCCCAAATGCCTCTCAGCCAGCATCCTCACCCCCCACTCTCCCCCACAGCATGCACTTTCACCTTGGTCACCAACAAATCATCCCTCACCGTCCAAGTATTACCCCAAATTACCCTCTAACCCCAAACCCAAACCCTCCTCTCCTGCCAAACCCTTCCACGCTGTTCCTAGGAACTGACTGTCATTAGCAACCTGGCCCACAGCTTCTTCCTTTTCTAAAGGTCTCTTCCTGCGAAAGGGAGCCAGGCTGCCCCCTGGGGATCCTACTTCCAGCCATCCTCTCAGCTAAAGACTGTGCATCTCCTATTCCCCAAGAACCTCAAGGCCAGGGAGAGGAGTAAACGTCCACCTGGTTCCCCTTTGCAGCTTCTCGGATGTTGGTCCTCTCTCATTCAAAAATCCTAGCTTTTTGGAAGCAAATCATCAAACTTTACCACCTCTGAAGTCTTCCCCGTCCCGCCTCGTCAGTGGAGTCACAGGTGGATGTCAATCCATGGGCTACTGCCTACCTCTCATCACAATCCTGTCACCAACCCTAGAGTCGCCCGACGTCCTGACACTTGGCTCCCCACCCTCCCTAAGGAGATCTGTCCCTCCTCCTCCTCTCAATCACCTACTCACGTCATCATAACCTAGACCTCGTCATTGCCAACAATTACACCCTATCTCCCAGGCCCTTGCCACTCTGTCTTTATTTTCCTCCTACAGTGCTGGACGCTTCTTCTCAGTAACCTTTGCTGATTCTTCCTCAGCTCCCTCACCTCTAAAAACGGGAGGGCCCCTCAGATTTTTCAGCCTCTTCTCTCCTCTACACACATTCTCTCACAGACCTTACACAGTCTCACGGCTTGGGATATCTTCCAAATTTTTACCTTCTGGATAAAAGATAACTGAATCAGAGTTCGGGATTTTGAACTTTAGTCCTGTCTACCCAACTGCTAGTTCCACATGTCTGCTCACAAATCTAAGAAGAATCTCAACCCTGACACAGTCGAAATTAAAACTGATCTTCAACCACACTGGATTCCTTCACAGTTTTGGCCACCTGTGTAAATACCCATTCTATAATATCCTGTGTAAATATCCTTCAGTGCCTTAGGCTGCAATTCTGAGAGTCTCCTTTGATTCTTCTCTCTCTCACACACACAACCCACATCAACCCCTGGGCAAACCCTCTTTGTTTTATTTCTACAATGTATCCAGATTCTGACAACTTATCATCTCTAGCACTACCACTCAAAGATTATTGCAGTAGCTTCCCAGTTATTCTCCTCCCTCTGTCCTTGTCCCCCTTCTCTATCCTCTCAACACAGCAGGTACGGTGATCCTTTTAAGGGTAAGTCTCATCTCTGTGCCAAACCATCCAATGGCTTCCCATCTTACTCAAGATAAAAGCCAAACCTTTGCAATGACCTACAAAGCCCTCCTCATTCTGGTACGAGGCTCCGTGAGCTCTGACCCTCACCCCCACCACCATCATCCCTCTGACTTCCTCTCTACTGTTTCCCTCTCAGCCACTTCATCCCAGCCACTGCCCGTCTTGATGCTCCCTCAATCACCAGGGATGTTGTCACTTCAGAGTCCTCATTATCTGTTGTCATTCCAACTGGACTGTATTCCCCTGAGATACTGCTATGCGTTCTTCCCCTTTCTTCCATCCTTTGCCCAAATATCACCTTCACAGCAAAGCCTTCCATATCCTATTTTAACTGCAACTGCTTCTGCTGCTAAGTCACTTCAGTCGTGTCCGACTCTGTGCAACCCCATAGACAGCCTCTTACCAGGCTCCCCCGTCCCTGGGATTCTCCAGGCAAGAACACTGGAATGGGCTGCAATTTCCTTCTCCAGTGCATGAAAGTGAAAGTGAAGTCGCTCAGTTGTGTCTGACTCTTAGCGACCTCACGGACTGCAGCCCACCAGGCTCCTCCGCCCACGGGATTTTCCAGGCAAGAGTCCTGCAAGGACCTCCCTAAATGCTCCCTATTTTCCTCCTCTGCTTTATTTGTGCCCCTAGTCTTCACCATCATCTGACACATTATACAGTGAGGTTTAGTTGTCTATTTGCTTACTGTCAGTTTTATGCCACAGCTTACACATGTCATGGATACCTGTTCATCATGACATCCTCTGCCCCCAGAATAGTGCCTGACATATACTAGGATGGAAACACCCTGAAAACTCAACCAAAGCATCCCTTGATCACCACGTCCCATCTTTCCGGCTCACTCCTTTGAGACTGCCAGTCCACTGACCCAGCCATGTGTTCACTTTCTCCACTTCCTCAAGTCCTCGCAGATCCCATTACCTACCCTCAGCTCCACGCTTCATTCCATTTTCAGCCATTCTTAACTCCCTTTGCCTCATCTTCCTCTATTGTACTTTCCTGGTGAAACCCCAAGTCTTCTTAAACTCAACAAAGTCCTTGCTACATCCCTGTACCTAAGCAGCTGAATGTTATAGAGGAGAGGCCACAACCCATGCTATTAGGAACCATTGCAAATTTATGACCAAAAATCTTCAATGAGCACTCAACACTATCTGACAACTAAACTTCCCTAGTACATTCATTAACCTACTCCCAAGATGACTATTATGCACTTTCTCTTCAATTCTCAAATCTCCAACAGCCCCTCCCACCCAACTCTCTGCTGAAGACCTTGTCATATATTTCACAGAGAAATATAGATGCAATCAGATGAAAATCATTTCAACATCCCACCTTTCATTCCACACACTTACCTATATCTGTAGTCACATGCCTTGGTCAATTTATGCCCTGGATCCCATCTTGCTTCTTGTTCTCTTGGACTCAGCTCCTAAAAGAATTTCCTTTTCCACACCCTCCTGAAGCCTGTATCCCAGCCGTGTCCCTTTCTATGCCCTCTGACGCTGGTACCTTGGTTCTGTGCCTTTTCTTCCAAATTCAGGAATTCTTCAGCTCCTCTGCTCTACCTGAAAAACTCACATTTTTTTTTTTCAAGAGCAACTCACATTACCTCTTTCCTGAAGACATCTACAAATGTTAAGGGCAGGATTCTTTTTGTTCTCTTTTCTCTATATATAGCATTTCACATTTACCTCTGTTATGGCAACATGTTCATTGAAATTATTTCTGTAAACTTGATGATCATATTCAATTTCCCACTCTGTCCATTCCATACTCCAGTGAGCTCCCCCAAAGCACTTCAGATCTGCTCTGTTTCACAGGCTACCCTGTTATGCTCTTATAGGTCAAGACATCTTAGAGAACTAATTTTTAAAAAATATTTTACTTGTTCATTTGGCCACGCTGGGTGTTAGTAGTGACACACAGGATCTTCAGTCTTCACTGAGCCATGAGAACTCTTAGTTGCGGCATGTGGGATCTAGTTCCCTGACCAGGGATCAAACCTGGGCCCCCTGCATTGGGAGCACAGAGCCTTAGCCACTGGACCACAAAGGAAGTCTCCCAGGAACTACGTTTAATAGTGGTCTTTTTTCAGCCCAGTGGGCATATGTCTGTGGGAGCTGGCAAGAAGGAAATGCTGAGTGACAGGCTTAGAGTCTCCCTTTCTCTCAAGATGTATTTCTTATCCTTCTCTCCTTTTATAAGTGGTTACCCTGCCGCCAAGTACTGCCCACCCACCAGTCCTGCACATTCCTCAATATTACGATCTACACAACTTATGCTAGAAATTAGGGACTGAGATCTTCGGCATTCTTGATGGTACTTCTCTCTCCCCACAACTAGTCCTGGAGAACCAGAATCTTGTTCTTGGTGTCCACAGGAGTGTCTAAGCACTACCGTCACACCTGGCACCTGGGTGCTCAGTGATTGAATAAATGGTTTGTGATTTTCAATCTTTCAAAAGGCTTCTAGCTATTATTATTATAACATAATCAAATTGTTTTCTAACTCCCAACTTTAAAGTAAGTATAAGGACTAGAGCAGTTTATACACGATCTTGGGATTTCTTGAAAACATCACACAGCATATATATTTCTCTAACCGGAATGGATTTGGATTATAAATATACACTTGTTATCCCCATTGTTGTGATATATGCATAATTGCTCTCCTCCAAGAATACTTAATCACAGTGGGTGAGGCTTTAAATAATATTACTTAATATATTAGGAATCTGACATCCATCAAAATAACATGGCACTGCTTTATTTATGAGATCCTATTCAACTGCTGTAGAAATGATACCAGGTAACAACAAGAAGGATATATTCAACTTCTCACAGAGCTCTCCTCAAAACAGAAGCTTAATTTTACTCAGTATATATTATGTCTGGTATTAAATTGATAACATTTTATCAGCGGGCCATACACTACGAATCTAAGTTAAAAGATTCAATATATGCTATAGCTTGAAAAATACATACAGTGTCTGAATTCCCTTTATCTCATCAGAGTTAGGTTACAGAATCTTATTAACCTTAGTTAAGTTCTCTGGAATGTGGTAAATCAACCCTTTTTTCTAGGACATTATCCAATACCGACAATATCTTAAATATATTATTATTTAAAATAAGACTTGAATGTTTCCTACATTCACTTGGATGTGATGTAGGCAATACAGAAAAATTTGCTCTTGGGTGTGGTATAGTTTACATGATTAAATGCTTTGTTCATACTCATATGTCAATCTATTAGTGTGCTGTTAATTCAAATGTTACTATGATGTATTTTATCCCCATTAGCACATTCATCACAGGTGGATGTGAAACTTAGACAAAGGTGTATGTTCTCATTAATGATGAGCAGCCTATTCATCTTACTAGAATGTAATTAATGTTAGTTACAATCCTTAATTTTTCACTGTTTGTCACGACACATATTTAGCATTTCTCTTTTCTTTTATCAACCAGCTCCTTCTTATCACACAGTCAGTTCAAAATGGCGTATATTTAACCGAATCTGATACTTCATTTTTCAAGTATTTTATACATGTATGTTTCTTAAGGTTGGTGGCAATTCCCACACAGGGAGACTCCATGTTGGCAAAAACAATATTATGGGAGTTATTCAGGCTTTCCTACTTTTTAATGTACAAGGTTAATGTCATTCACTTGCTAAATTCAGTGTTTAAACTTCAGAAAGAGATTTTTCTTATAATCTGCACTATAGCATCAATCAAATAGAACTGATATGTTTTGGCAAAGAAATAGCATTTTTTAAAATACATGTATTATACTGTATCACACAAACACTTACATATATTTACCATTCTCTCCACTAGACCCTGTAAAATGTGATATGTGTATATGACAACTCATAACCCTCATAACCACCCTTTTGAGATAGATACTATTAGTATTCTTACTTCACAGCTGCTGAGAAATGGAAAGACAGCTAAGCTAAGCAACTTGTCCCAAACCACACAGCTAGTAAGTGATGGCCCAGGGATCCATGCCCCGGCAGCCTGGCTCCAGAGCTTATTCTCTTACCCCCGCTGTGCTGTCTCTCGTCTCTGTGATTCCTGATGAACTTCATTTAATGATAGTACATTTAATATGCATGATATCTAAGCTAAGGTTCTAAATTTTGTTATATTTAAAGATCACCTTTATCATTTCACTTTAATATCACTCTAATGACATACATGTGCTGAGTGAAATATCTACACACTATTTGTAAAACTATAAACCTTAAGCTCTTGGAGGTCAGTGAATGCATATTAAACAGCTCCCCATATCTAGACATATACCTGTACATAGTAAGTGTTCAGTAAGTATTTCAGCAAATAAATGAATTTTTAAGTTTAGGGTTCAAAGAACAATGAGATAAACTTAGGCCTTCTACAGAATACAGTTTTGAGATTCGCCTAATAGTGTTTATCAAAGGTTTTCAGAGAAGATTCAAGCATAACTGTGTCTCCTTTACTCCAAATAGCCAACTTTAAAATTCAGTCAAGCATTCGTATGTGTCTCAGAATCTAGTTATTTTATTGAAACAGGAAATGGAAAGAGAAATCTTTCCATTTCTCTATTGCTTAACCCACAGCCTCAGGTTTTCAAAAAGAGTAATTCTGTTTACTTTCCTACAACTAAACTAAATTTTCATCTCTAAAAAGGCCTCAAGCCTTCATTTTGCTCTCTAATAGAGAATATTTCCAAATTTTGTAATCAAACCAGGGTTTGCCTAATTGATTCAGGGTAAATCAGGTCCTTTTAGGATCTCCGTTTGTCCTGGAGGAGGCCTGTCTTCTCTGTTCCCAGGAGTAGGCGGCATCACAGCATCAGGAGAGGCATTTGGTCCTTAGCCTGCATCTGCTCACCGCACCTTGGCATCTTCAGAACTGGATTATGCTGCCTGGTTCCCAGGTATTCCCGTCTCCACGTGCTGGTATCTCCCAGGGTGGTGATCTACACAACTTATGCTAGAAATTAGGGACTGAGATCTTCGGCATTCTTGATGGTACTTCTCTCTCCCCACAACTAGTCCTGGAGAACCAGAATCTTGTTCTTGGTGTCCACAGGAGTGTCTAAGCACTACCGTCACACCTGGCACCTGGGTGCTCAGTGATTGAATAAATGGTTTGTGATTTTCAATCTTTCAAAAGGCTTCTAGCTATTATTATTATAACATAATCAAATTGTTTTCTAACTCCCAACTTTAAAGTAAGTATAAGGACTAGAGCAGTTTATACACGATCTTGGGATTTCTTGAAAACATCACACAGCATATATATTTCTCTAACCGGAATGGATTTGGATTATAAATATACACTTGTTATCCCCATTGTTGTGATATATGCATAATTGCTCTCCTCCAAGAATACTTAATCACAGTGGGTGAGGCTTTAAATAATATTACTTAATATATTAGGAATCTGACATCCATCAAAATAACATGGCACTGCTTTATTTATGAGATCCTATTCAACTGCTGTAGAAATGATACCAGGTAACAACAAGAAGGATATATTCAACTTCTCACAGAGCTCTCCTCAAAACAGAAGCTTAATTTTACTCAGTATATATTATGTCTGGTATTAAATTGATAACATTTTATCAGCGGGCCATACACTACGAATCTAAGTTAAAAGATTCAATATATGCTATAGCTTGAAAAATACATACAGTGTCTGAATTCCCTTTATCTCATCAGAGTTAGGTTACAGAATCTTATTAACCTTAGTTAAGTTCTCTGGAATGTGGTAAATCAACCCTTTTTTCTAGGACATTATCCAATACCGACAATATCTTAAATATATTATTATTTAAAATAAGACTTGAATGTTTCCTACATTCACTTGGATGTGATGTAGGCAATACAGAAAAATTTGCTCTTGGGTGTGGTATAGTTTACATGATTAAATGCTTTGTTCATACTCATATGTCAATCTATTAGTGTGCTGTTAATTCAAATGTTACTATGATGTATTTTATCCCCATTAGCACATTCATCACAGGTGGATGTGAAACTTAGACAAAGGTGTATGTTCTCATTAATGATGAGCAGCCTATTCATCTTACTAGAATGTAATTAATGTTAGTTACAATCCTTAATTTTTCACTGTTTGTCACGACACATATTTAGCATTTCTCTTTTCTTTTATCAACCAGCTCCTTCTTATCACACAGTCAGTTCAAAATGGCGTATATTTAACCGAATCTGATACTTCATTTTTCAAGTATTTTATACATGTATGTTTCTTAAGGTTGGTGGCAATTCCCACACAGGGAGACTCCATGTTGGCAAAAACAATATTATGGGAGTTATTCAGGCTTTCCTACTTTTTAATGTACAAGGTTAATGTCATTCACTTGCTAAATTCAGTGTTTAAACTTCAGAAAGAGATTTTTCTTATAATCTGCACTATAGCATCAATCAAATAGAACTGATATGTTTTGGCAAAGAAATAGCATTTTTTAAAATACATGTATTATACTGTATCACACAAACACATATATATATTTACCATTCTCTCCACTAGACCCTGTAAAATGTGATATGTGTATATGACAACTCATAACCCTCATAACCACCCTTTTGAGATAGATACTATTAGTATTCTTACTTCACAGCTGCTGAGAAATGGAAAGACAGCTAAGCTAAGCAACTTGTCCCAAACCACACAGCTAGTAAGTGATGGCCCAGGGATCCATGCCCCGGCAGCCTGGCTCCAGAGCTTATTCTCTTACCCCCGCTGTGCTGTCTCTCGTCTCTGTGATTCCTGATGAACTTCATTTAATGATAGTACATTTAATATGCATGATATCTAAGCTAAGGTTCTAAATTTTGTTATATTTAAAGATCACCTTTATCATTTCACTTTAATATCACTCTAATGACATACATGTGCTGAGTGAAATATCTACACACTATTTGTAAAACTATAAACCTTAAGCTCTTGGAGGTCAGTGAATGCATATTAAACAGCTCCCCATATCTAGACATATACCTGTACATAGTAAGTGTTCAGTAAGTATTTCAGCAAATAAATGAATTTTTAAGTTTAGGGTTCAAAGAACAATGAGATAAACTTAGGCCTTCTACAGAATACAGTTTTGAGATTCGCCTAATAGTGTTTATCAAAGGTTTTCAGAGAAGATTCAAGCATAACTGTGTCTCCTTTACTCCAAATAGCCAACTTTAAAATTCAGTCAAGCATTCGTATGTGTCTCAGAATCTAGTTATTTTATTGAAACAGGAAATGGAAAGAGAAATCTTTCCATTTCTCTATTGCTTAACCCACAGCCTCAGGTTTTCAAAAAGAGTAATTCTGTTTACTTTCCTACAACTAAACTAAATTTTCATCTCTAAAAAGGCCTCAAGCCTTCATTTTGCTCTCTAATAGAGAATATTTCCAAATTTTGTAATCAAACCAGGGTTTGCCTAATTGATTCAGGGTAAATCAGGTCCTTTTAGGATCTCCGTTTGTCCTGGAGGAGGCCTGTCTTCTCTGTTCCCAGGAGTAGGCGGCATCACAGCATCAGGAGAGGCATTTGGTCCTTAGCCTGCATCTGCTCACCGCACCTTGGCATCTTCAGAACTGGATTATGCTGCCTGGTTCCCAGGTATTCCCGTCTCCACGTGCTGGTATCTCCCAGGGTGGTAACACTCCTACCGGGCCCCCAGCCACACAGTCTGTATCTGTGACTGCCTCCTCACACCAGCCACAGGGACCCCTGCTCAGCCTGCTCTTGGCATCACCACGCTGTGGTGGGCCATGCACGGAAGTATTCACGGCTCCTGGGTCCTCGTGGGCCCAGCTACCCACACGTTCCACAGCAGTAAAAGTGTAACCATGGTCTGTGGGGCTCCACGTGCTGCTCTGGGCTGCACCCTGTGGGCCCAGAGAGCAGGAGAGACAGTGTTCCTCAGCTCTCAGACCCGTCACCTAGCTGAGGGCCTGTCACACGTGTGCATGTGCACACACACCCACACAAACATCCCTGTATTCCCCTAAATACTTCCCATCCCATACCCTGATCTCGGCTAAGATTTTGAGCCCCACCATCCTCCCCTGCTTCTCCGATGGCTTAGATGGTAAAGCGTCTGCCTACAATGCGGGAGACCCGGGTTCAACCCCTGGGTCTGGAAGATCCCCTGGAGAGAGAAATGGCAACCCACTCCAGTATTCTTGCCTGGAAAATCCCATGGACAGAGAAGCCTGGTAGACAACAGTCCATGGGGTCACAAAGAGTCGGACACAACTGAGCGACTTCACTTCACTATCCTTCTCCTGGGGCCTCCCAGGTGGTTCAGCAGTAAAGAATCCAGCTGATCCCTGGGTGGGGAAGGTCCCCTGGAGGAGGAAATGGCAACCCACTCCAGCGTATTTGCCTGAGAAATCCTGTAGACAGAGGAGATTGACAGGTTACAGTCCATGGGGTCGCAAAGAGTCAAACCCGCTGAGAGACTAACACTCGCTGTCATGGTATACACATTTTAAATAAAGGGAGCTTTTTTTTTTTTAGTAAGTTTCTTTATGATATAAAATATTTCAAAACAAACTCACATTTACCTATTTTGTGTCGCCACATATCTAGCACCCCCAAATACAGTGAACTCAAGAGCACAAACAACATTCCTACGCTGGAATAAAGATGACGCGTGCCTGTTTTATCTGCCCACCAGCAACATAATCCCACACACCAATATAATCACAGATTCCCATGAGTTCATGAGATGAATCAAAGACCACCAGAGAAAAGGTACAAGATTTTACAATGTCTGCTTTGCTGTATGTGGACTTTGCTTTTCCTTCCCCAATTGAGTTCAAAGGAAATTTCTTACTAGAAAATTATTCACAGCAAATCAATAAAGGCAGTCTTTGTGTTTTTATTTTGGAAATATCCTATTTAGACTCCGAGAAGCTGAAAAGTAGAAAATATTTTCATTGCTGTTTTAAGTAGGAGAGGCAACTATTAGTTGAATCACCTTTCCAATCTCAGGTCGGGAAAGTGACAAGTAAAAACATCCATCTCTTTAATACCAGAGTATGTCTTTGAATTTATCCTCCCTCTGACACACAGAATGAAGCGGTGAGCCAGCCTGTCCCTGCCAACCTGCAAACCAGCCCAAGGTGTGATACCACCGATTCTTGTTTAATTCATCCCCACCTGGAGGTTAACTGGACCAGTGGTGGCAACCTGAGACCTTGCATGCAGCAGACCCCCAACCTCTGGACAGCAGTGCCCTGAGAGGAAGCAGTGGTCCTTTCTCTGGTTTCCCACCTTTCCCAGTATCAGCATCTATGGCGATGGTGGTCTTCCCAGGCTGCTGCCAGGCAGATTGAGGGGAATCAGTCTCTCTGCGTGGAGCTTTAAACGGGTGTGTCTGCTACACAGCAAACCCCTTCTTTCCTTGTCCCAGAAGAGGCTTCCCTGTAGGAATGAGGCTCCAGGCTTTGTGCAATCAAAAGCCTTTGATTAAATCGGACCCAGTCCTTCTACTTGCCATGGTATTGTGTGACCTGGGAAAGCAGCAGGGCTACAAAACAGCCCAATCTGTCACTAGGTGGGCTGACAAAGCAGGGCTAAACGCATAGTGGATTTCAAGCTACGTTACATCTCCACGTTGCAAAGCGAGCCATCAGGCAAGGCAGAAAAGCATAGCCGCAGGTGAATATTTCTCACAGACAGAGGCCACTCTACCTCTGCGAGGGCTGTTGTCCTTCCCACTGGGAGTTTTTAAGCCACTTAGGGACAGCGACCATTTGGACAGAAAATTGTTCACGTTTCTAAATGATTTTTTTTTTTTAAAGAAAGAAAGAAAAGAAAAAGGTCCCAGGAAAGACGCTGCTTTTCTGATATCTAACCCATAAAACACACACAGGGTCACACAAAAAGACCAGTTTGTAAGAATTAACTCAAACGGATATTTGCTTACTCTGCTCTTCACCTGTTGTTGGTTTCCTCCTTAGGCTTTGTTTTTCTCTACCTGTGTGCCTTCCCTCAGCCCCTAGGCCTTTGAGACAGGACCCTGGAGAGCTCTCGCTCCCACCTCCCCTTATTGGCTCCCACATAACAACCTCCTGGGAGCCAGAATGAGATCCGTGGGCACCCTGGGTACTCATCTGCATGGGAGCTCGGTTGTCAGTCGTGTCCCGACTCAGTGCGACCCCATGGACTGTAGCCTGCCAGGCTCCTCTGTCCATGGGATTCTTCTAGGCAAGAATACTGGAGTGGGCTGCCATATCTTCCTACAGGGGAACTTCCTGATCCAGAGACTGAACCTGCATCTTCTTCAGGTCTCCTGCATTGGCAGGCAGCTTCTTTACCACTGAGCCAGCTGGGAAATCCAGGCAATCATTTGGGAAGACTTTAAATAAGTACCCTTTAAGAAATCTTCGGAGAAGGCAATGGCACCCCACTCCAGTACTCTCGCCTGGAAAATCCCACGGACGGAGGAGCCTGGTAGGCTGCAGTCCAAGGGGTCGCTAAGAGTCGGACACGACTGAGCGACTTCACTTTCACTTTACACTTTCATGCATTGGAGAAGGAAATGGCAACCCACTCCAGTGTTCTTGCCTGGAGAATCCCAGGGACGGGGGACCTTGGTGGGCTGCCGTCTATGGGGTCACACAGAGTTGGACACGACTGAAGCGACTTAGCAGCAGCAGCAGTGAGAAATCTTCAGCATTCATTTAGTGGGAAAGAAGATGAGCTCCAAGCAGGTGACGCGCTTAAGAGAACACAGCTGACAGCCCCTGAGTAGAGCCACAGCCTGAGGTTCCTCTCCTCAGGGGCACTGTGGTGACCACCTGTTGTTATTCAGCACGTTCCTCACATGGGAGATCTCTCCAACCTTTCCTCCACTTGAAGGGGATAGGACAGAAACAGATTCCTTCTCCCATAAATGTACCCTAAATTCAACGTTCTCTATCCCCTCTCATCTCCATTACGTGTAAAAAGCCCTTATTAGCCGGTATCTCCAGCAAGCCCTGCCTGGCTCAAGCCTGACTGCAGTTCCCAGGATCTACACAATCATGGCATCTGGTCCCATCACTTCATGGGAAATAGATGGGGAAACAGTGGAAACAGTGTCAGACTTTATTTTTGGGGGCTCCAAAATCACTGCAGATGGTGACTGCAGCCATGAAATTAGAAGACGCTTGCTGCTTGGAAGAAAAGTTATGTCCAACCTAGATAGTATTTTCAAAAGCAGAGACATTACTTTGCCAACTAAGGTCCATCTAGTCAAGGCTATGGCTTTTCCTGTGGTCATGTATGGATGTGAGAGTTGGACTGTGAAGAAGGCTGAGAGCCGAAGAATTGATGCTTTTGAACTGTGGTGTTGGAGAAGACTCTTGAGAGTCCCTTGGACTGCAAGGAGATCCAACCAGTCCATTCAGAAGGAGATCAACCCTGGGATTTCTTTGGAAGGAATGATGCTAAAGCTGAAACTCCAATACTTTGGCCACCTCATGCGAAGAGTTGATTCATTGGAAAAGACTCTGATGCTGGGAGGGATTGGGGGCAGGAGGAGAAGGGGATGACTGAGGATGAGATGGCTGGATGGCATCACGGACTCAATGGACGTGAGTCTGAGTGAACTCCGGGAGATGGTGATGGACAGGGAGGCCTGGCGTGCTGAGATTCATGGGGTCGCAAAGAGTCGGACACGACTGAGCGACTGAACTGAACTGAACTGAACTGAACACAGTCTTATCTCTGAGTTCAGTGGGGTTTGACCCAAGAGATGGATTTCATGACAAAGCACTGAGGACTCTGAGCAGCAGCTACTGAAGAGCAGGTGAGCAGAGTAAATAAGGATCCAATATAGTGGATAAGCGGCACAAAAGGCCACTGTCTACACCTGCCCCTTGCTGAAGGCTGGGATCAGCCTTGCAGCCACTAAGAGGGTTCCAGGGTGGCCAAGCACTCCCGGGCTCTGTAACCACCTCTGCCACACAGAGGGCCCACTCCCTACCTTCCAAGATTCTGGCCCATTCACTCACATCACTAGATGAGGCTGGTCTTTGTAACAGATGAAGGACTGACATTTGTTTGAGTTCCAGTTTCATTTCTTCAACACACTGATACTAGATTTCCTTTAAAAAAAAAAGTTGACATTGGATATTGGTATATGTCAAGGAAAGCTATAAATTCAAGAAGGATAACAGGGCATTGTTATTGACATGGGGCATGTCTGAGGGGACATTTGCAGTAAAAATGAGTTTCTAACACATTCCCACATAGGCAGCTGCTCAGCGTCACTACCACTGGTTAATTCATTAATATTATTCAGTGAAAAACACTTTCATTCCATTTGTTAATAAATCTGTTTTCATTATCATGGAAATCGGCCCCTTTCAAGTTCTTAAATGAAGAACATTTCATAACTTTCTAGAAGAGGAAGTATTTTTATTTAAATACTTGCAACAACTAAATTGAGAACTTATATCTTTCATCTTTAAAGATATTTTTCTTATGATTCTTGAATGCTTTGTGGTTAGAAAAGACTGAGAAATTATGGCACAGAGAATTAAATACAATGAAAATCGATTTCAATAACACTGACATCATTAGTATTATTTACTGTGAATCAATTAAAATGTAGGAGTTTATTTTTAAGTTTTAAAATTTATAAGGATATCATCTGCCTCAGAAAGAGAGAAATAAACGCCTGAAATTAATAACATCAGTGAAAGAAAGTGCATTGCAAAATTTTTAATTCTATGCAACTTTTGTTGAGTCTTTCCTAGCAAAAATAAAGAAATAGTCCCCAAAGGTAGAAACACTTAACTTATAGTGTGAAACACTTTTAAGAGAAGTATTTGCTAGAGTGTTTTTGCGGCATCCTACTGCTCCCGTAATGTTATATTTAGGAACCACAGGTTCTACGGAATTGTGTTATTTCTACCTTGTACTGTTCATTCATTTTAAAACCAAACAGAAGAGGCAACATTTGTGTATGCCTGAGACCTGAAGTGGTTGATGCCAGTTGCTCAGTCGTGTCTGACTCTGCGACCCCATGGACTGTATGTAGCCTGCTAGGTTCCTCTACCCATGGGACTCTCCAGGCAAGAGTACTGGAGTGGGTTGCCATTCCCTTCTCCAGGTCTGAGGTGGTTAGGTCTCTTTTTATTTTTTGAAATGGAAGAAGCAGCATTCCCCACTCTACCCCCAGCAATTTCTAAGGTACTTCAATGTACAGTAGTAACTCATTTCATGATTACTCATTATTCATGATTGTGCCCATGAAATCATGATCTACTTTCCTTTGCAAAGTAGATCAGAAAGGAAAACGAAATAGGACCCTACATTCAGCAAGAGGCATTGCATATGGCAGCCTGGAGTGGTTGAGGGAGGAGGCATTCAGGAAGCTGAAGCCAGGTTAGACCCAAGCCTCGGTGGAGTCTGAACAGGGATCACTTTCAGAATGCCTTGGCATCAGTCAAACTGGCTTCTAGAAACACTTGTACATAATAATGAGAAAATGTTAATAATGATTTTTTTGAGTAGCATAGTAGAGCCAAGCCCTCAAAAAGAGGAAGTTTTCATTGGTAAAGCATTTCATTTAAACATTGAAATCTGGTGTAATGTGAAGTATGAAATAAGTTTTGAAAGGAAGCTGATGATTAAGAAGAAATGCAGTGGGCATTTAATAAGTGGAGGAACCGCAAGATAATTAACTGGCATGCATAAAGATTCATGCTTTATACCAAAATTTTAATTTTGCACATAAATGTGCCTGATGTAGGCAGCATTTAATCACCTAGCTGACAGGAGTAACTACTTTCATTTAACCTTGACTGAAGATCATGAATTCTAACAGGTTTAATTGGATACATCATTTAACAGAATGAACAGAGCAAATTTTTCTCAATTCATAGGTTCTGATTGACATGCACCAGCAATAAGGCGTTGCACAATTACAGCTGCTCTGCATTCCTGCCCTGGGCAGCAATTGCCATAGTGACGTGACACCATTGGATCACTGGGGCACGGGAACTATGCTGAATCTCCCCTTGTTTTGAAAGGGCAATGCTTTAAAAAAAAAGAAAGAAAGAAGGAAGGAAGGATAAAAAGAGAAGGAAGCTGGAGAAGAAAGGGATTTGGACACTGAAAAAAAATTCATATTAACCACATTGATATGCACATCCTGTAAGAGAGGGGTATATGTCTTATTATCAGCCATATGGAAAAATGTAGGAAGAATGATACTATCTTTCCTCTGTTTAGCACTTCTTCTCAGAGTGTTGGGTAAGACTATAGTCAAACAAAAGAGGACCTAAAAGAAAATCATGCCAGCTGGAAGTCTCCATCCCTTCTAAAGGAAACGAAATGACATGACCCCTTGACACTGCTCTAGGAAGGATGGGCACCCAGCTTCACGCATCCAGTCTAACATGCATTAGGGAAGACAGACCCTGGGGTGGAACGAGTGGTTCACAGCTTCACTAACAAAAACCCAAATGAATCCTCAAAACAAAAGTTTCTACAATAAAAGGATAAATCTTTTCCTACTGATAAAATGAATAACGTCGAATCTGAAGAAACCACCCAGGTGGCTGAATTCAATATTCCTTGCGCTCAGTCTCCTGCATTGGCAGGCGGGTCCTTTATTGCTAGCGTCACCTGGGAAGCCAAGCTCCTATATTCCTTGGCTGATCTCAAATATCTCAGTTACCTTTGTAAATATTCTAGAGAGAACCAAAAGATCTATACCTCAAGAAACAGTGTGCAAAGTCCAGCTAGTTTACAAAAATAAAATTAAAAGCACTAAATTTGGACTTCCCTGGTGGCCCACTGCTTAAGAATCTGCCTGCCAACGCAGGGGATATGGGTTCTACCCTGCTCCGGCAAGGAGCAACTAGACAGTAGCCCTCTCTAGCTGCAACTAGAGAAAGCTAGCGCACAGCAACAATGACCCCGAGCCCTGCCTAAAAATAAATAAATGCACTTCTTAAAGGTTCTAAATTTAAGAAACTTTCCTCTACAGATCCAACATCAATAGTTTTCTTAATATTGTTCCTTTGTTCTCCATTACTCTTGTTCAGCACACCTATTCAATCGTCGGAACACCTCCACTCCTGCAAGCCTGATGAGCGGCCCTCTGTCCCTGCCCACCACTGTGTGTTTAACACTGATCTGCTCATTGGTTGCCCCTTCACCTGTTACCTCCTTCTTGTGCATCCCCTTCCCCAGCACCACCTAAATCGTGGCTTCTTGAAGAGAGACACTACATCTTTCATCTCCATATCCCCAGTTCCCGGCGTAGCACCTAGTGGCTAACCCTGTAAGACGATAATTATCCAATGAATGAGAGAGCTGTGAAGAACCAGAATGCTCCTGCTTCTCTGCTGTCTTTTTCTTCCCCCATCTAGTCTACCTTCCTCATTACTTTCTGCCTTCCCCTCTCTTTCCTAAGCCTTGCAGTAGGCGTTCATTCAGCAAAGGCTGACTGTGTATCAGCTGCATGCCGGGCCATGTGCTGGTGCTGGGACCTCCGAGATGAATTAGGCCAGAATCCCCTCCTGTCTCCTCGGGGAGATGGATGAGAAATATATAATTATAATACAATATTATTTCTATTGTACTATGAGCAACAAGGCTGTGCCAACTTAGAGGAGGGTGGAGGCGTGACTGGTGACTGCTTCTGCCTGGGGTTCAGAGAAAGCTTTCGCAAAGAAGGTGACATATTCAAATGAGGAACAAATCTGGAAGATCAGGCAGAGAGAACAGCAAGGACACAGCTCAGGGTGTGGCAGGAATGGGAATTACCTCTGTGGGGCAGGGCAGAGGTCGGGGTAGGAAAGAGGAGGAGGGCAGTTTGAGTAGCAGGCAGGAGCCCGCAGCCTGGCTGGGAGGCTCAGCGTGATGCACCAAGGGGTCTGGATTTTGTCCTAGAGGTGACGGGAGTAGTAACAAATTGCCTTTAGTGGGGACTCACTCAGTGTTTTAGAGATGTAACTCTGGGAAGTGGTGGATTTGAGTAGGAAAAAAAAAAAAAATACTCACCCTGGTTTGGGTTCCTTTCACAGAAGCCCCTTCTCTCTCCTGCCCCCTCCCCTCTCTTCCGGCATCCCCACCTTCTTTTTTTCCTTGCCTTTCTTTTTTCCACTTCCCACCCGTTCCGGTCCCTCCAGCAGGAACTCAAATGATCTTCCAAAGAACAGTTGAACCATAAATCCCTGAAATTTGGTAACAGTCCATAAAGTCTCAAGCTCGTGTGGTTGATCGGACTTTCTCTGGCCTCCTCAGGGCGACTAAAGAGAGGGCCGCAGGGAAGGGTCTCAGGAGGAAGGATTTAGGTTAGAGAACAGGAAATCACCTAAAGAGACATCCTGGGCCTGCTTTTTCCAAGGGCCGTGCAGCTGCGAGCCGCTGCGGGGACCCCTCTCCCCTCGCCCCCAGCGCTGGGTCCCTGACGCAGCACGTGGGCTGAGGACAGCGCCCAGCCCCATCCCTGCAGGCGTCTGCGCCGGGTCCCTTCCTCCCGACCCGGAACATCGGGGCTCTGCTCTCCCATCCACCCATCACTCCCCACCTGACAGTGAGGCACGAGGACCCTGCCATCCCGACCCACCCCTCAGCAGGGCGCCCACTGCAGCTACTTCCAGGAGTGAGGGACGCCACGCCCACAGGCCCACGAATAAAAGGGGAATTTGAGTCAGAGCCTGGGCCAAGCTCTGCCCCCTCCCTCCCCAGAAACAATCGGCCGGGCTTCCCACTCCCTCAGGCCCAGCAGTAGCTGTAGTTGGCTATAAATTCCCTTCTTTTATTTGCCCTCGTTTGCATATCAACCCGCCTCTCTCACTAAACTGCCAGCCGGGGAGGTCAGGGGCCATACCTTACTCATCTTGGTACCACCCTTCCCCTTCAAGTTCATGGCAGTGTTTGGCACTTGGCAGCTCCTACGGGCTGAGTTGCGTGCTCCCCAAGTTCATCTGTAGAGGTGCTAACTCAGCACCTCAGAATGTGACTGAATTTGGAGATAGGGTCTTTGCAGAGTTAATCAGGTTAAAAGGAGGACACCAAATATACTGCTGTCCTTACGAAAATGGGAGATTTGGAAACATTCACACAGAATGGCACGTGAAGATGAAAGCAGGCATGGGGGAGGCGTCTATAAGCAAGGAGCACCAAAGATGCTATAAGGAGCACCAAAGATGCTGTAAGGAGCACCAAAGATGCTGTAAGGAGCACCACAGATGGCCAACAGACCTCTGAAGCGAGGAGACGGGCATGGAGCCTCCTCTCCCTGCCTTCAGAAGAAACCAATCTGCCAGCAGCTTGATTTTGGTCTTCTAACCTGGAGAGCTGCCAGACAATAAATGGCTGCTGTTTAGGCCACCCAGTTTCTGGAACTTTGTTGTAGTAGCCCTAGCAAACTAATCCAGTAGCCATTTATGTCTAATAAATGATTGATCAGAGGATTCTAGAAACTCGAGGCTAATGTTCTTCTTAAAGGAAGCTTGCCACTGCCATCCGTGTCATCGTTAAAGCAAATGGATATCGTAAGACATGAGAAAAGACTTTGCAGTATCTGGTCTTTCCTCCTCGTCCAGTTTAATGGTTTACATTGGTTTTGCAGGTGGGCAACCATGAGCCAGCTGTCTGGAAAGAAGGAAGGGAAGAAGAAAATTCAGAAGGTTGGAGGGGGGTTGTTTTGTGGGCTTGAGGAATTTTAAGTGGTGACTAGATCAGGACAAGTCTGAGAAAGAATTCCATGAGACCAAGAAGTACCAACTGAGGTTCTTCCCTAAGGTTCTATAAACTATTCTTTCCCATTTCCTGTCAGGCTGTTGGCCTCATTTTTACTAAGTAGAAAACAGATTCATAATAGTAACGGGTAGTCATATCAAAGGAATCATGCGATTCTTATATATGTTATATAACCGAAGAGAGTTTTCGTGGTTCTATCCAGTTACTTTCAGTGCTAACATTTTTTTTTTTTTTCATAAAACCATCGTGAGCAAAATTCTACACATTGTCATGAGCTTTATCCTTTGCCACTACAAATGCCTTCCCAATGTACTGTGGAGAGCATCAGCCGTCTCCTTGTCTTTATGGAGGTTCTTTCAGTGAGTGGGTGATTCCTTGAAAGAGATCAGCAAATCACGCACACACACATAGATAGTTCCTTTGCTACTTGAGCCATGATTCTTTTCGGAGGGTGCCTTTTCTTCTCCAATCTCCCTCCTCTCACAATCTGCCTCTTGCAAAGAACCGGTCAAGTCTCTTGCACACAATATACTCACAACCACATTACATCCTCAGCTGGAAATTCTGCTCTTCTCCACACTCCCCCAGCTTCCCCGGTGCTGGGGCTCCCTCCCCCTGAGCTGTTGATTCCTCACAGCTCTTCAAATCCCACCTTAAAAGCTTCCCCTGGGTTTTATCTTGCCATAGGCTCTCATTGCAAAATGTTTTGGGACACGTTGTATTAAGTGTGTTATTGGCACTAATGGTAAATGCGAATCAAGTGTATTAAATCTTCATAAATTCAGGTAATTTGTCTGGAAAATGGCATTCTCCATTTCCCTCTAGGATTTTGAATTTGCATGTGCGTTTCTTATTTTTCCCCCTTTGGTGCTGTTTTGAACAAACAACAAAAATTGCATAAACCGCCGAATATCTTTTTCTTCCATTTTCCCCGCTGCACCTTCTCATTGTGTGAATTGGCACTGCCTCCCATCTGAGGGTGTGTTTACTTCTGCGGCACACTGTATAATTTAACTTTCTGCAATATAAAATAAGTCAGTGGCGATCTTTCTCCTTGTTCTGACCATGTCCAAAGTTGTCTCTCACTGTTTTTATTTAAAGGAACTAGACACAAACCTGGCTGCCTTAACCACGGCCACTGCGAGGGCTACAGCTGAGAAAATCTGCTGTCAGGAAGAAGTGAATAGAACTAACAAGACTATTGAGCTGGCCAACAGATTAGTGAAAGGTCTGGAGGTGAGGTCCTACAGGGCAGACTAATGAAGCAGGCTACAGAAAGCACTTCTTTGTTATACACTACTGATCTGGCAATAACAGCAGCACTTAGCAAAGAGCCTGATGAGCTGAAAAAATTATGTCATTATCATTCATTTTTTTCATAATAGAAACATGTTTTTGACCTTTACATTTTCTTACATTTTACCACGCTGTGGCCTGGATTAACTGTAAGGTTACCTAGTGACTAGCGTATTCACGGAGCCCGACAGGAAAGGAAACAGTCACTCTTGCTTGAGTATTGACAAATAAAGTTGATGCAGTAAAAAGGCAAAGACTTTATTTGGAGCAATTAGACCAGGCTAATGACAGAGCCTGAGGTTGGTTTACCGAGAAGTGCAAGGCAATTTGTCCGACTTAGTTAAGGCATATGATAATGCCCTAATTATCTGTCTAAGATGTGCCCTGGATATTATAGAGGAGACAAAGAATGAAGGGTGGCAAACCATGAATTATCCGAAATAATCCATATTGTTAAAGGTTGGCTCCTGAGAAAGTCTGGTCACTGGCAGCTTTCTCATTTGCCATTCATCTATTGTTAATTTAATCTTTTGTATATATTCAGATTTTTTTCCTGGGTTAACATTTGTTGGGAGAATGTCTCTTCTGGTTCCCCGCCATCAGAGGAGGCATGTTTTTCCAACCAGCAGCTTTCCGTGCCTTTCTTTTATTCTGATAACTGGACTTGCAGAGGGCCAAGAAAGCATCAACCCACTGCTAATTAAACAGATTCATCCAACACGGATATTGTTAAGAGAATTTAAAGTATAAATTGATGAGTGCTTGTTTAGTACCATTTGAAGTAAAAATTGAAAGGCTTTATCGGCTGAGAAGAAAAAGTCTTCGTGTCTCAGATGAAAGCCGGGAAATCTAATGAATTTAAATGTATCCCACCAGGGTAGCCATATTTCTTCTCACTGTGAGACACTGATGTCTCTCAAATTAATGGAAGTAAATTACTATCTTAATCTGACAAATCTATCACTGTTTTATCAAATCAGTTTGCCAGCTCCCAAACAGATCAGGGAAACAGCAGAGGAGTAGCAGTGAATTTCTTTCTTTCCAAAGAGTAGTGTGAACCCCATATTCTGAAAGACCATCCATGCCTCAGCCTTACTGACTTACTTTCACCCCATTTGATAGAGCTCAGAGAAATAACTACATCCTAAGCACAGAGAGCGCTGGATCTCCCAGTGTTTTCCATGTCTTTTGCACCACCCTTTCTGGCATGATGGCCCTGTGGCCTCCAGAGAGCATGTACCAGGACTGGAATGCAGGCCACCCGGAGGAAGACCCACCTCCCCTCAGCAGCCTTGACACTGTTCTGGCTCCTTTGCAAGCCAGGCCTGCATCCCACCTGTTGAGAAACCAGCTTGCCATGACCAACCAGTCAGCAGGTAAATTCTACCACCCCCTGGTAGAAATACTCCCTGTGTGGACACCAAAGCTTCTTTGTTGAGATACATGTGCTGCTTATTTTGAGGCATTTAACAGCAAATAAAAGCACTGGAGACTGCATCTCTCTCTTTCTCTCTCTCTCTTTAGTTTCCGAAATTGTGTCCGACTCTTGAAACCCCATGGACTGTCAGGCTCCTCTGTCCTGCAGAAATGCATGCCCTTCTGTACTGACTTCCATGATGACTTCCACCACCACATAAGTGCCACAAAAACACCACCATCTCCACTTCTCTGGCACGTTGAGCAATCAAGACTTATTTCCCCAAAGCATGTCTTTCTTAAGCTGTGTATTCCCAGCACTTAAAAATGTTTTGATATTAATCAACTAAATATTACCATCCCAGAGATGGAGTTTGCCTAAAATTGTTTGTTTTCTCTTCTTTGCCTGTGTTCTATTTTTGTACTTTTTCATATTTTCTTTCCTTCTAGTTTTCCTTCCTTTCTTCATTACTCTCTCCTTTCTGCCTCTTTTTAAAAAACTTTTAATTTCAGCTTTATTGAGGTGTAATTGATAAATTCAATTGTAAGATATTTAAAGCATACATTGCCATGAGTTAATATATATGTACATCGTGAGGAATTTGTCCCAAGTTAATTAATACATCAATCACTTCAATTATCTTTTCTTTGCAGTTTTGGAGAACATTTAAGTTCTATTCATATCTTAGCAAATTTCAATTATGCAATACAGTGTTCCCAACTATGGTTACCACGTTTTCCATTATATCCTCAGACCTTATTTATCCCATGGCTCTAAGTCTGTATCCTTTAACCAATCTCTCCATATTCCCCCACCCCTCTTCCCTGGCAACACTTTTCTACTCACTGTTTCTATGAGTTTTAAGTTTTTTTTTTTTTATTCTACATATAATGGAAGTATTTGTCTTCTTCTGTTTGGTTTCTTTTCCTTAGCATGATACTCTCCAGGTCCATCCATGTTGTCACAAATAACAGGATTTCTTTCTTCCTAATGGCACCCCACTCCAGTACTCTTGCCTGGAAAATCCCATGGACGGAGGAGCCTGGTGGGTTGCAGTCCATGGGGTCGCTGAGTCGGACACGACTGAGCGACTTCACTTTCACTTCTCACTTTCATGCATTGGAGAAGGAAATGGCAACCCACTCCAGTGTTCTTGCCTGGAGAATCCCAGGGATGGGGGAGCCTGGTGGGCTACCGTCTATGGGGTCGCACAGAGTCGGGCACGACTGAAGCGACTTAGCAGCAGCAATGACTGAATAATATCATATGTACAATATATTATTATTATATTATAATTGTTAACATTATAATTATATTGTAATATATTGTTATAGATATTATATATATATTTCAGAGGTTAAAGCATCTGCCTGGAATGCGGGAGACCTGGGTTCGATCCCTGGGTCGGGAAGATGCCCTGGAGAAGGAAGTGGCAACCCACTCCAGTACTCTTGCCTGGAGAATCCCATGGAGGGAGGAGCCTGGTAGGCTATAGTCCATGGGGTTGCAAAGAGTTGGACATGACTGAGCAACTTCACTTTCTTTCACTTTCACCTCTTCTTTACCTATTCCTCCATGGATGGACACTTAGGCTATTTCCATGTCTTGGCTATTGTAAATAATACTGCAGTGAACATTCTAGTACAGATATCCCTTCTGATTTCATTTCCTTTGGATATATACCGAGAAGTGGGATTGCTAGGTCATATGGTTTTACTTAGACATAAGAAATGCAGGTTCAATTCCTAGGTTAGGAAGATCTCTTGGAGGAGTACATGGCAACCCACTCCAGTATTCTTGCTTGGAGAAGTCCATGAACAGAGGAGCCTGGAGGGCTACAATCCATAGGGTCACAAAGAGTTGGACACGACTGAAGTGACTTAGCATGCACACACATGTGGTTTTACTCTTTTTAATTTTTTTGAGAAACTTCCATAGCATTTTCCATAATGGCTTTACCCTGCTTCTTTTATTAAATCTTCCTGATTTCTTGTTCTCTTTCTTTCCTTCCTTTTTCCCTCCCTTTCTTCCTTCCTTCTTGATTTCATGTTTTTTCTTTCTGCCTTTTTTTTTTGTCTGAGCCACAAGGCATGTAGGATCTTAATTTTCAGACCCATACCTTCTGCAGTGGAAGAACAGAGTCTGAGCCACTCAACAGCCTCTTTTTTCTTTCTAGGTATTTTTTTTTCTATTGTATTTTCCTGACTGAAAACCAGAAATCTAATTATTACTGATTTTTTTAGAAAAAGCAATCCTTTGGAGTTGCCTGTTAAATTTCTGTCTCTTCTTTGTAAACCATAAAAATGATTGGTTCCAATAGGTTTTGTGTTTACAGTTTGAAATTTCTGTTTAGAATAATCAGAGTCTTCATTTGTAAGTTCTGAGCATTTCTTTCTCTTCGGCACTGGTACTAATAGCCACTTCATTATCATTTTAAGTAAGTCTTTGGTATCACTCCTTATTAAATGCTGTTATAAAAATTGTTTTATCCAAGAATATTTCATTATCATCATGAAATTCACTTAATTAGCATGTTTTTAAAATTAGACCATATTAAAAATGAAAGCAGTAAGTTTACCAGTGCTTAATGCTTTAAGACATACCGTTATCTTTCTGAAGGGAAATTTCAGAGTGTGCATCAAAAATATGAAGAATGGATATACGCTTTGACCCAGAAATCCCATTGGCTAGGATTTCATCTTAAGGAATTGACTCCTATAATATTTATTGTAACACTGTTTATAATCAATATAGGTTAGAAATAACCTCAGTCCCCAAAATGGGTATTGCCTAAATAAGTTATGAGTCACCCATAATACGAAATATCACATATCCATTAAAAATTATGTTGCAGAAGACTATTTTTATCATATGGGAAAATGTTTCTAGTATGTTAAGTAAGCCAAGCAAGTTACAAAATGAGGTATATGTTGTGATCTCAGTTTGGCAATATATTGCCTCTCAGCTCCAAACCCGCTTTCATTACATCTGCCTTAATGGGCTGGACCCTTCGAACGTTTTTCCTTTGCAGTGAGCTCCATATTAGGTTTGTTACTAGAGGGAGCAGGAGAGACAATGTAGAAAGAAGCTTCCCCTCCTGGTTCAGAAGCTTCCCTTTGTTTCTATTCTTGCTCCCTCGCCACAGTCAGAGGCCTCTGCACCAGCCACCCACCCAGAGTATGCAGTCCCTCTGAAAGCACTCGCCCCTCCCCAGCCAGCGACCACTTGCAGCGGCACTCCCAATCGACCACCATCACCCTACCCCGCCGGTAAGGCGACTCTCACTACCCCGACTGCCTCTGAGCGCCTGCCCTGCAGAGGTGTGTCTTCTGCTCGCCCAGCGGCTGTGGACCAGTCCTGGCTCAGGCAGCCCAGAGAACGCCCCCAGCCAGTGAGGCTGCAGACATGCCCTCCTTTCCAGACAGATGGCCATCTGTCTTGGCAAGAGGGCTCCCTTTGAAGTTGTGCCTCTCTGGGATGCTCTTTCTCAGCCTTAGGGTATTCTTCAGACTTTTCTATTCACCTTCCTAATTATGCCTATGTCATAGTAGTCCTTTATAGTAAATTTTCTCTGTTCAGATTACTATGTGGTCCTGACTAACACATTTGTTTATGTATAGAGAAAGAGAAAAAAAGACTGAGATAAAAAGTCAAAAACTTAACAGTGGTTGACTCTGGGTGGTGTGATTATGTTTTTTTATTTTGGTCTTTGAGAGTCACAATATTTTCCAAAATATTTTATAAGGAGATTTTTTTGTTTTATTTATTTCAGATTCTATGTCTAAGATTTATTATTATGCTAGCAAAATTGAGCCCTCAGTACAAGTTTATGCTCTTGCTACAAAATTCAGACTTAAGAGCAAAATGATCATATTAAGTGCTTATTAAATCAACAGACTGAAAGGAGCTGGCCTGATGGTGGGACCGCACAAGGTCCTACAGTTTCTCTAAGAACCAGCTTCCCTATAGTGACCACCATCAACTCCCTCAACTCTGGAGATCCACCACTCTGGTTTTCAAGCCACTCCGATGCAACGGTGTTCAGAATTGTTTTTGTAAATGGTAAGATGGTTTTTAAAAAAACACTGTAGCAATCTTGAAAAATACATCATGCAATATCTGCAGTCTTCTGTTATTTAGAGATATATGTCTATACATATAGCAAATTTGTCTGTTACTGTTTCTGCAGAACCACCACTAAACTTTAGTGCAGGAAGGGTTTTGTGGCTGGCAGAATTCTAAGATGGTTTCCCAAGTTTCCCAGCCCTTGACACGCATACCCCTTACCCCAGTTATTCAGTCAAACTCTGCAACAAGAGGATTTTGCAGATGTAATTAAGGTCCCAACCTAGTTGACTTTAAAATAGGAAGATTATCCCAATGGGCCTGACCTAATTATATGAGCCCTTTAAAGAAAGAGGATTTTCTCTGACTAGTTGCAAAAAACAAGAAAGTAAGAGATTGGAAGAACAAGGGGGCCTCAACATGAAAACGTTCTCCACTGCTGATTTTGCTGATGAAGGGGGCCAAGTGGCAGGGTGTAAGGGCAGTCTCCAGGGGCTGAAAGCAGCTCCCAGCTGATGGCTGGAAAAGAAACAAGGTCCACAATTCTAGAGCCCCCCAAAACGGGATTCTGCCAACAACCTAGACAAGCCAGGAAGCACATTCTTCCCCAGAACATCCAAATGAAAATAAAGAAACTATATGGAATTTAGAAAAACGGTGCTGATGAACCTATTTGCAAGGCAGGAATAGAGACGACTCAGACATAGAGAACAAACTTGTGAAGGCAGCAGGGGAAAGGAGAGAGCTGGATGAATTGAGAGAGTAGTATGGAAACATATATATTACCATATGTGAAATAGATAGCTAGTGGGAAGTTGCTGTATGATACAGGAAGCTCAACCCAGTGCTCTGTGCTGACCTAGAGGGGTGGGATGGGGGATGGAGGTGGGAGGGAGCATTAAGAGGGAGGGGATATATGTATACTTATGACTGACTCAGGCTGTTGTACAGCAGAAATCAACACAACATTGCAAAGCAATTATCTTCCAATTAAAAATAAATTAAAAAGAGAGAGAAAGAAACTAAGAAAGCAAACTGACAGGATCCCCCTGGCCAAGCCTATTCTTAGGAATCCAACAATACAGAAGAAAACATGCCTTCGAGCCACTACGGAGTCCTTGAAACTGCAAGATAAATCCATGTGGCTGTCTTTGTGGAAAGGCATGTCCACATGCCCCACATCAGCAGAGTCTGATCATGGATACACATTCTGGATCAGAGGCCATGAGTTCATTGTTGGAGACTCTGGATCTGTCCTTTATTCAAAATCCCTGGGCATTTGATCAGAATGAGGGACTTCCTGGTGGGCAAAGACTCGGGAAAGGACTCCGTTTTGCCCTGGTTACTGTTTTGAAGATAAACACTGGATGCGCTGTCTTATTCCTGGAGCCCTGAGGGATAATCAGTGACGCTATCTCATTGGCTCCTTCACTGCCAACACCAAGGCCACACAAGATCTGCAGCACTATTAGTTAGAAGGAAGTTTACGGAGATGAGGTCTAGAAAAAGAAAGTTCTAATCTCTTATTCAGCAACAGGTTTGTGGTTTCTAACACTTTTTTACACCTGCTATTAACTCCCTCCCCCTTCTCATTTAGCCCTTGTTTTCCTAATATGATCTCTCTAATTTGACTACTTTTTGCTTTTATTTTTGGTTTTCTCTGTAGCCATTTTTTCCCACTCTCCTTCTTATTTTTGGCCATCTACCCAAAAGTAAGAGAAAAGAGGCATACATTTTAACAGAAATCGTAAATAATTTGCCCCGTGCACACGCACTCAGTCGCTTCAGTCAAGTCTGACTCTGTGTGACCCTATAGACTGTAGCCTGCCAGGCTCCTCTGTCCATAAGATTCTCCAAGGCAAGAATACTGGAGTGGGTTGCTCTGCCCTCCTGGTGATCTTCTCGATGCAGGGATTGCATCTGTGGCGTCTCCTGCATGGCAGGCAGATTCTTTATCCACTGAGCTCCCTGAGAAGACCAGTGATTTGGCCATCAGCTTTCAAATCCTCAAGTAGAATTTGAAATCTGGTTTCAGATCACTTCAAATGATCTTGCCAGTTATCAGAAAAGGAGAAGGTAAAAGGAGGAGATTGAATTTGCAAAGTCCTGAAGAGAAGGGGTTGGTCTGTATAACTTTGAACTTAGATGAAATTCACCAGAGTGAAGAAATTGCTGCCATGGACTGCAGCTGCCATGGGACCTTCCACTCTCCAGCAGAACTTTCTCTGCCTTCCAGGTGAGTTCCTTTTATCCCTGTTTCCCAAAAGGTATTAATCCTGGTCCACTAATTCTGGATGTTCTCTCTGTGAATGGTTCTTTCTCTAGTCTCCTACAACCACATCAAGAATAAGCAAAAGAGCATTTGATTTCTCTTTGGGATAGTTGAAGGGGGATTCAACTACAGAAGCTGTGAAATCACAGTGAAAGCCCATGAAATGATTCACTTGGAAGGACAGTGATGCAGATTTCCTTGTTGACAATACTGACATTATAGATTTGAGAGTCTTCATCGCTGTTTCAGTCTGCACTCACCAGCAAGAAAAATGATTTCAAACTCGACTTGAAAATTCACTAGCAGCTGAGTTTCTCACTGGCCTTCCCTCTGTACAGGGTCATTTCCTTGGGGACTTTTTTCCACTGGAAAAGTTAGAAACAACCCCATCCGGCAGCAGGGATGGAATGGAGGTTAACATACAGGAAATCTACTTGGTGAATGTTAGGGACTGAACTGTGTCCCCTCACACCAAATGCATATGCTGAAGTCTTAAGCCCAAGCACCTCAGACCTTATTTGGAAATAGGATCATCACAGGTATAATTAGAAAATTAAGCTTGTATAGGAATACGGGCTTCCCAGGTGGCACAGTGGCAAAGAATTTGCCCGCCAATGTAGGAGACACAGAGACATGGGTTCAATCCCTGGATCAGGAAGATACTCTGGAGTGAAAATGGCAACTGACTCAGTAGTCTTACCTGAAAAATCCCATGGACAGAGGGACCTGGTGGGCTACAGTCCATGGGGTTGCAAACAGTCGGACATACTGTGATTGAGCGTGAGCACAGTGTAGGAACAGTGTAGGCCTGTGATCCAATACGACTGTGCCCTTATAAAAAGGGGAAATTTGGCCACATGGACACACACAGAAGGAAAGCCATGTGAAGACTGAAGTTATGGGGCCACAAGCCAAGGAACGGCCAGAAGCTTGGAGAGAGCCCCCAAACAGACTCTTCTCCAGCACCTTCCAAGGATGCACAGCCCCGCTGACACCTTGATCTGGGACTTCTGGCCTCCAGAACTGGAAGACAGTAAATTCTGTCAGGACAGGCTTAGGAAACTGACATTAATACAATGAAGACAGTGATTCTCTCAATTTTGCATAGCCTTGGCAAACATACATCATTATTGGCCTCATGTAATTTGGTTTTTCCAGATTACACAAGGAGGGATGTTCAGGGCTGCCCAAAGCTTCGGACCTAGGAGCAACCCAGAGCTCTCTGGGAGCTGCTCCCCAAACTGATCACAGTGAAGTTCAGACACGAGTCCCAGTGACGTCCATTACCCCTGGCATTGCACTGTGGTGACCAAACCAAAGGGCTGCTCCTCATGCTCATTACATAATGTCTTCTCCTGCTGAAAGTGGATGCGAAGAGTAATTGTGGTCTTTTTTTTTTTTTTTTTTTAATGATGAGACTATTCACAGGAAAGTAAGGATTTCCAGTTCTTTCCATATAAAAGTGTCTTTTTTTCCATATTTAAAAAAATACCCTCACAACTACTTTTCAAATGGTTACCTAAATATAGCTTGAACATTTTACTCTTCTTCCTCATTTGGGAGAAGTCTATATTATTTTTTAGCAACTCACCACTTTGAATCACTCCTGTCAAATTAGCCATATTTGTTTCTGTTTCTGTGTGAAGGTCTTTTGTGGTGATATAATCAAATTAACTCTTTTAAAAGTCAGCCGTGTCTTTTACTGATTTTTTTCTGATATTGAAGCTTGCAGTTGGCTGCAGTATCAATGTTTAAATTTATTTTACGAACATTGAGCTGAAGCCACTTAATCAAGCATGGATTCTAAACAAATATGTACAACATATATGCAAGTTATGCCCCATCTTAACTACAAAGATCTTACCTTTATATTTTAAGATACAGCTTCGGTATTTCAGAATGGAGCACATCTGTAGAAAGTACAAGTTGGAGTGTAACTTTCCTCTTTATCCTTAACATCAGATCTATGGATGGTTTCAACACAAGATTTAAAGACAGATACAACTCAGCTTGTATTATTAGTCTGCCCCTAGCTTTGCGAGCTTCCCTGGTGGCTCAGACGGGAAAGAATTCGCCAGCATTGCAGGAGACCTGGGTTTGATCCCTGGGTTGGGAAGATCCCCTGGAGGAGGACATGGCACCCAGTCCAGTATTCTTGCCTGGAGAATCCGTATGGACAGAGGAGCCTGGCCGGCTACAGTCCATAGGGTCGCAAAGAGTCAGACACGACTGAGTGACTAAGTACAGCCTAGCTTTGCAGGCAAGTCTCCTAAGCTCAAAATGAGGGGAAGATTAGTGACTCAGGAGCAGAAAGCATCCGGTGCTTCTGTGGACTCAGCTTCCTCAGACTCCTGCCTGAATTCGGTTTGCCTCATCTTCCAGTTTCCAATATGAAGGAGTAACAAATGTATGAAGGAAATAGGGCGCCGTTAGCAAATGCAAAAGGAGCTCTTTGTAGTGACCAAAGAAAAAACTCCTAATTTAAATAAAGGAAGAGGTAGGTTTAAGATGAAAATCTTTAGTATTTGGGTGAGGAAAGGTGTTAAAGGTTTTAACATGATTTGGGAGCTCCTTACAAGCTTCAGTTTCCTTTAAATTTTTCTTCCTGTGGTTTCTCAAGAACCACGCATGCCTCCACCCCAGGAACCTCTCCAAGGAGTCCCAGTGTCATTTTGTATGCACCAGTGTCCATTTGGTCAAGGACATTGGAGAGAGAATATGATAACATATCAGAAAAATGCCACTCGTCACCATAGCAAAAGTGATTCAAACAGCATGTCCTCCTGGCAGAGTGTCACCAGCATCATCTTTTTAAGTGAGAGACAGTGCATTATACTCTTGAAACCATCTCTAGCTAGAATATCTGTTGTTGTTTAGTTGCTAAGTTGTGTCCGACTCTGCAACCCCACAGACTATAGCACACCAGGCTTCCCTGTCCTTCACCATCTCCCAGAGTTTGCTTAAACTCATGTCCATTGAGTTGGTGATACCATCCAACTCAATGTCGTCCCCTGAGTTTGTATTTTTAAAAAAGTGATCTGTGAAAAATGGGAAAAAGTCTTGTAAAATTCTCCTCTTAACTCAAACGTTGGCCAGAAGTATTTGATTGGGAAGGAGTTTTGTCTCCAGCTGGATGTGGTTGATTGGAGAATTGTCTGGAACCAATTGACCGTTCTCACCTATGTGATTTTTACCTTGTCATTTGGAAATTTCTGAATATTCAGAGGCCTCTTAAAGACTCAAGCGATGGGTACTAATGTGTATGCAAAATTTCAGAAAAATACAGTGCTGTGTATTTCCTTGCTTCATCAGGGCAGATTGAAATAGTTAATACTCACCTCCAAAAGACAGCAATTTACTCTGGTCTCACAAGTAGAATCTGAGCCAATAAACTGTAACAAAGCATAATGTTTAAGACGTATGTATAACTCGACTCAAGGATAATGTTCTACACTTAACTCATACAGTTAGTTCCAATCAATCCTTCTGTGAATATGTAGCGCTAACAGGCCTACTGTGGCCTTTGGATTTCCACCCACATTTTCATGCATACGTTCACTGGAAGGCACAAATTATTAATCAGAGGAGCCTCTTTTATGCCTCTCTTATTTGTACCCGAGGCCATCTGGAACACCAAACAAGAGGAATAAAATTCAAAGGTCAAATCATACCCAGTGTGCCATATAAAGTTGAGAGTTAAAGATGGAAACGTTTTTTACTTAAAAAAACAACTTTTCTCTAACTGCTTCTAGGATTCTATTTAGGTTTCAGCTTTCCAGCTGCCTGTTGCTAATGCATCATGTGAAATTAGCTATGGGGCATTTGAAGTTAGAGAGCTGATTTCAGAGCTCCCTGAAGTTCTAAGGGACGCACTGCATTTAATTATGATAGTTCTTTACATAGAGTTTAAAAATATAATGTTTCCCTAGCTAGCAACAGGTGAAGTTAACCAAATAACTGGAAAAAACAATTTGTCTCCATATAGTAATGGACCAGCCCAAAATTTACATACTGTTTTTGCATTTACAGGCACAAAAATTCCTCTGCTTAAATAAAGTGACAGAGTGGAAAGAAAAAGTAGATAAGGAAGGGTAATATTTTTAAAGCACAGCAAGTGCTCAACTTAAAATGTACCATCAGGGTACCCTGGTGGTCCAGTGGTTAGGACTCCACATTGTCAACGGCACTAAGATCCCACATGCCATGCAGGATGGCCAAAAGATAAAAAATAAAATGTACCATCAAATGGATTTAATCACAGAGGAGAAGCTACAACCAGCAATAGAGGCTTTGCAATCTAGGAGATGGAATGTGAGAGCACGGGGTCAGATGACTTTTTGTCTTATCTGTACAACTCTCCACCTGAGTGACGTCCTGTATACAGGCTTTGGGCCCTGGTTCACCCATAGTGGAAAATTACACATCTGATAAGGTAAAACATTTCTCATACACCTTTTAGCTTTGACGTTGGAGAATTATGAGACTATACTATAAGTGTAAATACGATAAGTGAGTTTGCTGTGATTCTCTCTGCAATGTAAGAAAAAAAGTCAGTTGGCTGTGTTTGGGAAGTTTCAGAGAAGTCCTATTTAATAACAGGGAAATAATCGTGATACCCAGCTTAGAGATTTACAGTCTCTTCTCTGAACCCTGTTGCCTCAGATGTATTTCCGAATTCAGAAATGTTAAGAATGTAGACTTATAATTGAGGACATATGTCATATATTATATAATATTTATAACATTCCCACAGAGGCTGAGATGGTTGGATGGCATTACCAGCTCGATGGACATGAGTTTGGGAAAGCTCTGGGAGTTGGTGATGGACAGGGAGGCCTGGCATGCTTTAGTCCACGGGGTCACAAAGAGGCATGAGCAACTAAATTAACTAACTAACATTCCCGCTGGAGTCTGGGCAGCACTCTGTAATCAAACACAGTCACATTTCTGCCACTTAATGTATAAATGTGTGTACTAAGTGAGATAAATAAAAATTGTCAATAGCCTTGTATCAGATCATGCCATGTTTTGCTGCCAAGGGAGTTATGAAATAACATCCAGTTTTTAGAAAAAACATTTTAATTTCAGAATTGTGGCTAAGGAATTGTACACCTGTTTTATCCTTTTCAGTGTAGCATGACAGATTTAACAATCATCTCTCAAAGATGCACTAAGATTGGTAAAACAAGTAATAGCTTCTAGGTATAACAGTGTGGAACTAAAGGTTGAAAAAGGTAAAATGATTTGACCTAAGGTTTTCCATTTGGGTCTTGTAAAAGTGGGAACATTGCTATAAGGATGTTCAAATAGCAATGGAGCACAGTGAAACATTGCCCCAGCATTGTCCTGAGTCTATATCTCATAGAGAGAGGTAATGACCTCATCACTTTGTCCCTTGCCACTTCCATTAATACCTACCCTCATGGTGATCCAATTACCGATCTTATAATAAACTCCATATGTCCTATTATACACCCAGGGAAATTTTTAAAACACTTCTCCAAAAAGGAAATTCTCTAAATAGAAACTAATTGTTTCTATTATCTTTTGCTGTTGTTTAGTCACTAGGTCGTGTCCAACTCTTTATGACCCCATGGACTGTAGCCCGCCAGGCTCCTCTGTCCATGGAATTTCACAGGCAAGAATACTGGAGTCGGTTGTCATTCCTATTCCAAGGGATCTTCCCGATCCAGGGATCAAACCCAATCAGGCTTGGACACTGAGCCACCAGGGAAGCCCCTCTATTATCTTTTACAAGTAACAAAAAGTTTTTCTTTATTTTCTATAACTTCTAAGTAGAAGAGCATGTGCTGTGCTTAGTCATTCAGTTATGTCTGACTCTTTGCGACCCCATGGACTGCAGCCCGCCAGGTTCCTCCATCCATGGGGATTCTCCAGGCAAGAATACTGGAGTGGGTTTCCATGCCCTCCACCAGGGGATCTTCCCAACCCAGGGACAAACCCAGGTCTCCTGAGTTGCAGGCAGATTCTTTACCATCTGAAGCACCAGGGAAACCCTATAGAAGGCAGATATTTCTCCTATTCCTGCACTGAATGCCAGCTTCCTACTGAGAGAGAGAAAGTACAAAATGACAGAGGTGAGAAAAATTACAACTACAAAAGAAAACAGTTACAAAAAGAAATAGTTCTTTTAGAAGAGTACAGAATGCAAAGAAGTAGAAGCACAATATGACTGTAGAGAAGCCTGACAAACACTTCCTCAGTCCAGTGATCAGCGTCAACAGCAACAGTGGTAAGTCATGCTGAAATGATGTGCCCTTGATGTGGTGTGATGAGAATGGAGCTTTTCTGTGTCTCCCCTTCCCCCCAAAACTACCACCCCAGTCTAATCATGAGAAAGATATCAAACAAACCCAAATTGATGGGCATTCAACAAAATACCTGACCAATACTCCTTAAAACTGTCAAAGTCATAAAAAAGAAGGCAGGGGTCGGGGGGGGTGGAACTACCTGAAATGTTATCATAGCTCAGAGAAACCTATGGAGACCTGATCATTAAATGTAATGAAATACCCTGAATGATACACTGTAAGAGAAAAAAAGACATTAAGCAAAAAGTAAGTCTGAGTAAAGTATGCACTTTAATAATAATAATAATGTAACCATATTGGTTCATTAATTATGACAGAAACACCATACTAATGTAAGATGTGAATTATGGGGGAAATTGATGAGGGGCATATGGGATCTCTCTGTACTAGCTCTACAGCTATTGTGCAAATATAAAATTATTCTAAAATTTAAATTTTATTTTAAAATAATAATATGACAAATATATATAATCAAATAGTAAAGTGGAAGGAATTATTTATGGTATGAAAGAGTTTAACTTGTATAAAAATGTTTTTATTATAGAGAATGCTCTTCATTGAGAAAACTGATAATTACATGGACTGCAGCACACCAAGCTTCCTTGTCCATCACCAACTACCTGAGCTTGCTCAAAACAAACTGGAAAATTTTTAAAGAGATGGGAATACCAGACCACCTTATCTGTCTCCTGAGAAAGGAGACCAGACCACCTTATCTGTCTCCTTATCTGTCCTGGAAGAACTGAGAAATCTGTATGCAGGTCAAGAAGCAACAGTTAGAACCAGACATGAAACAACAGACTGGTTCAAAATTGGGAAAGGAGTACGTCAAGGCTGTATATTGTCACCCTGCTTGTTTAAATTATATGCAGAGTAAATCATGTGAAATGCTGGGCTGGATGAAGCACAAGCTGGAATCAAGATTGCTGGGAGAAATATCAATAACCTCAGAAACCCAAATTACATCACCCTTATGGCAGAAAGCAAAGAAGAACTAAAGAGCCTCTTGATGAAAGTGAAAGAGGAGAATGAAAAAGTTGGCTTAAAACTCAGCATTCAGAAAACTAAGATCATGACATCTGGTCCCATCACTTCATGGCAAATATATGTGGAAACAATGGAAACATTGACAGACTTTATTTTCTTGGGCTCCAAAATCAGCACAGATGGTGACTGCAGCCATGAAATTAAAAGACACTTGCTCCTTGGAAGAAAAGCTATGACCAACCTAGACAGCATATCAAAAGGCAGAGATATTACTTTGCCAACAAGGATCCATCTAGTCAAAGTTATGGTTTTTCCAGTAGTCATGTATGGATGCAAGAGTTGGACATAAAGAAAGCTTAGTGCTGAAGAATTGATGCTTTTGAACTGTGATGTTGGAGAAGACTCTTGAGAGTCCCTTGGACTGCAAGGAGATCCAACCAGTCCATTATAAAGGAGATCAGCCCTGGGATTTCTTTGGAAAGACTGATGCTGAAGATGAAACTCCAATAATTTGACCACCTGATGTGAAGAACTGACTCACTGGAAAAGACCCTGATGCTGGGAAAGATTGAAGGCAGGGGAAGGGGATGACATAGGATGAGATGGTGGGATGGCATCACTGACTCAATGGACATGAGTCTGAGCAAGCTCTGGGAATTAATGATGGACAGGGAGGCCTGGTGTGCTGCAGTCCATGGGGTTGCAAAGAGTCGGACACAACTGAGCGACTGAACTGAGCTGCTCTTCATTGTTTGTGATTTATAAGACTGGATTTCTACTAATGTTTACTCCCTGTTAGAAGAAGTCTCAGTTTTTCTATTTAAAATTTGGGAAATAGATCTGCAGAATTTGAAAGTGTATCATATTTGCTAATGTAACTCATGCAATAACTCAGCCATGCAAAGGAAGTATAGTTGCTCTCTTTTGCCCAAGGGAAGTATGTAGGTGTCTGAGCTTTGGCATCACCCTACCAGGACACAGTATCCAAAATTTGTTCCAATTCAAGATGCTCCTCCAAAAACCACCTTTATTTTACCTTTTAAAGCAATAAAGAATATTTTTAAAGTTACACTTTTAAATAAAGGTCAAAATAAAACTTTCAGGGCTTCCGTGGTGGCTCAGTGATAAAGAATCCACATGCCAATGCAGGAGACGGATTCCATCCCTGTGGGATCTTGGAAGATCCCACTTGCTGAAGAACAGCTAAGCCTGTGAGCTACAACTATTGAGCCTGTGTTCTAGAGCCCAGGAGCTGCAACTACTGAGCCCACATGCCCCAACTGTTGAAGCCCATGCGCCCTAGAGCAATTGCTCTGGAACAAGAAAGGCCACTGAAATGAGAAGCCTGTGCACTGCAGCTAGAGAGTAACCCCTGCTCACTGCAACTAGAGAAAAACCCACGCAGTAATGAAGACTCACAGCCAAAAATAAATAAAATTTAAATAATAAAATGCTAAAAAAGTAAAACTTTTGGAGTTAATCTATTCCTATGCCCTCAGGTACATCCTAAAGCTGAAGATTCTTCTTCTCCCTCAACAGAGGATTTTCATTAGATCCAAAATAAAGTTGTGCAGAGTAGGATTATGTCACTTGTTTCTCTAAGGTCAGATCTCCTAACCCCATGCTTTCTAAAGCACTTGCTCTGTGTTTACTGATGGACTAATTCAGAAAGGGGCTGGTGTTTCTGAAGCAGTGTGTGCTCAGACCCCTAACCACTATTGACAGATGGATTAGGCCTATAAAGAAGACCAACCAGTTTTTTTGTGGATCAGCAGTCAGGGGAACTTGGAAGTCTTCGTCTGGCAGTGTTTAGACTTCCCTAAAATGCAGATAGACGCTGGGCCTCTTCTAACTCTGAAGCCCCCTTGTGAATATAATGGAAAACCTCAGGCCTTCCCACTGTTTGAGAGCAGCGGAGCTTGCAACTGGAAAGCTCTTTGAATAGATGGGCTGCACTCCATGTGCTCCTTGTCAGGCCAACAAAGTTACTGAAGTGAGGGTAACAGGTTAGAACTGTATCAGGAACAAGGAGGAGGGACTGCCCTGGCAGTCCAGTGGTTAAGACTCCGAACTTCCAATACAGGGGTGCAGGTACGATCCCTGGTCAGAGAACCAAGGTCCCACTTGCCCCAAGGGACGGCCAAAATTTTTTTAAAAAACAAATAGAAAGAAAGAAAAGAAACAAGAAGAGGAATGGTGCCCCCTGCTTTTAATTCTTTAAAAGGCTTGATCTTTCTGTGGAAAACTTCAACTCTCCTGTCTCCTAGTTTGGCAGGACAAGAGAAAGGTTAAAGAGATCACACTTTGTTAACTGAAGACATTTTTGGAGAGAGACGACTCCAGAGTAAAATCAGCCTTCCCCTTTAACCCTCTGCTCTTTACTTCTCACTCCTTGAACAAGGGGTATGAGTAGTCAACCTACGAACTTGGGCAAAAGATGAGATTCCATGGGGAAATAAAGACAGAGAATCCCATGGTCACTGCAACTAGCTCAGAGCGTCCTGAGGCCCTCACTACTCTTTCACCTTCATCTCTGTTCTATGGAATCACATTTATCCCCAAGTGCCTGCTGTAATATCCCCTCTTCTAGGAAGTCTTCGTTTCTCTCAATCCATCCCTCTATTCTGGGCATGAAAAATTCATAACTCCTTCTGGGCTCTTCTCCACTCCAAGTATCACCTTAATTCATCTTACCATATTGTATTACAAGATTTTTTTGCACTGTTTTTATTTTATAGACGATTGGAACTTTTTGTCTTATGCATCACTCTAACCCCAGTACCTAAGCTGTATCACTGGTACATAGCAGGTCTTCTTAAGTATTTGTTGAATAAATGAGTGAATGAATGAGTCCTAGGGGCAACATCTGTAAATAAAACTCAGGAATTATGAATGTTACATGTTCTTAGGAAGAATAGTTCCTCCCCTAGCCTCAGAAAATGAATTGTGACTGGTATAAGACTTCAATCTTCCAGCTACTCTTTACCAGTGATTGTAGCAGGTGGGGAGGGGCATGTATCCATTTCACAACCATGAAACATAAGGCGAAGATGTTTGCTGACCTGATAGAGTGGAAAATGTTTGATGTCCCTCTTTCTACTTGTTTTCAGCATCTTTCTATTCCCCACGCCTAGTTTAGTATCAGCACGTAGCTGGGGCTCGGTAAATATTTGTTGAATGAGTGATTGAATGAACAAGTAACAGGCGCACCAATTGCACTGTCCTGCCCAGGCATCACTCTGAATGTGGGTTTGGTGAGTGATGCTGCAGCAGCCATCTTGCCACAGGGAAGGAAATGCTGAGCATGCCAAATATCGACTGCGCTGCTGAACCAACACCCAGCATCCATCCATGTTGCTATGTAAGAAGAGCAAATCCCTATTGATATAAGTAACCATTCGTCAGGTTGCTTTGTTACTTGCAGCCCAAAACACCCTAACCGATTCAGGGATCATATCCTTTTCGATGTTGCCTCTCTGCCACCCGCTGTGTTCAGCCACACCTCTTGTGTGTGTGCATCTCCATGGTGTTGAGAGACTTCACAGTCCACGCGGGGGAACACTTGAGATTTTTCTAGACCTGTAAATCTTTACATTAAGTCTTTTGGTGTGACCTAGTTGTCCACAAATCTACCTGAGGACTGCAAATAAGATTTTAATGCAATACAGGAGACTTTGATGAAGCACCCAAAAAATAAAAAGATTGCTACTAATACTGAACAATCTTAAATGAGTTGCATTTCTTTACTTTAAGCAATGAGGAAATCCCCTCTCCCAGGTTTTTTTTTTTTTTTTTTGCCACTTCTTATTCCCTTCTGACAGTAGAGGCCAAACTTTCATTCTCTCTAGGTCTCTGTCATTGGCAGATTTTAGAAATAATGTCACTAGGGAAGTGACAAGCGAAATAAAGTCTTTATTCTATTTCCTCATGGATGACCTTTACAAATTCAAGATCAAAAAAATAAAATAAAACATTTCTCATACAAACTAATCAATAAGAGCAGATCAAAGTGTTTGTGCGAACAGATAATTTACTCCAGGGGAAACCTCTTCACCGACTTTCCTGCAACTTGCCTCTCTCTTTCTTCCCCACAGCTCCTCCTCCTAAATCCCAACACGAAACAAGACCGTAGATGAAACTGTCCAACATGGCAACAGAGAAAGTCAACCATCTGATGAATGAGTCCACCATTTGACTTGCATTTTTGTCCCATGTGGTCAACTGAGACAAATACAGCCCACTTAGTAGGTATCTTGTTTTCTGACATCTTTAAAATACTGTGATTAATGTGAGTTCATGTGCAAGTACACATTTATTAGAGGAAACTGGCACACTACACCCCAATGTTTTATTATTAATAGTATAGGTTGGTTCTCTCACATTACTCCTTCCTTCACATTTCTTGAGGATAGATCAGTCTGCTGCCGCTGCTGCTAAGTCGCTTCAGTCATGTCCGACTCTGTGCGACCCCATAGACGGCAGCCCACCAGGCTCCCCCGTCCCTGGGATTCTCCAGGCAAGAACACTGGAGTGGGTTGCCATTTCCTTCTCCAGTGCATGAAAGTGAAAAGTGACAGTGAAGTCGCTCAGTCGGGTCTGACTCAGCGACCCCATGGACTGCAGCCCACCGGGCTCCTCCATCCATGAGAGTTTCCAGGCAAGAGTACTGGAGTGGGGTGCCATTGCCTTCTCCGATAGATCAGTCTACAGGTCTCCAAAAGGCTAAAGTAAACCAGTGAGGATTAGAAATCACACTTTGAGTAACTCATGCCTTCTTGACATAAAATTAACTTGACTTATAGGCTCAAGTGTTTATCTTTCACCCAGAAAGGAAGAGTCATGGTCACTACGTGAGATTCATCATCTGAAGATAAAGGATGATTGAGGAAATCCTGAAGCAGGTATTAGATATTAACATTTAAAGACTGACCATGCATGAATGAACATTGACTGCTAATACTTTACTGTGTGATTGTCACCAGAACCCAGACATTACACAAACATTACCTTATCCAAAAAGATCAAATCTCAAGTGATAAGTAGTGGCACAGCAGTCCCTCAAAAGCCTTCTGGAAAAAAAACTTTTTAACACAGTGAAGGGCTTTGATAGGCGATAGGTGAGGGTCCGCTCAGTCATGTTTGACTCTTCACTGGCCCCACGGGCTATAGCCCGCCATGCTCCTCTGCCCACCAGGCTCCTCTGTCCATGGAATTTTCTGGGCAAGAATACTGGAGTGGGTTGCCATGCCCTTCTCCAGGGGATCTTCCCAATCCAGGGATTGAACCATTTCTCTTGCGTCTCCTGCATTGGCAGGCGATTCTTTACCACTAGTGTGACCCAGGAAGCCTGAGGTGACAAGTAAGAGAGGAAGAAATTCTCAAGTGTATGTACCTGAACTTTTTTGGATGAGGGAACAACAGGAAGAATGAGAGAACAAGGAAGGAAACTGGAGATTCCAGATGCTTGGGTCTGCTGTGTCCTGTGGGCTCACTGGAGAAGTCATCTGGAGTGGAAGAGATTGTGTCAGGCGGTGAAAGCTGCTGGATCACAGCTTTATCTTTCTGGGCTTTCTTTTTATTCCCTGGGGCAAGCTAGAAATTTAATTCTAAGCATAACCTAGTTCAGTTCAGTTCAGTTCACTCGCTCAGTCGTGTCCGACTCTTTGCGACCCCATGTATGGCAGCACACCAGGCCTCCCTGTCCATCACCAACTCCTGGAGTTCACTCAAACTCATGTCCACCGAGTCGGTGATGCCATCCAGCCATCTCATCCTCAGTCGTCCCCTTCTCCTCCTGCCCACAATCCCTCCCAGCATCAGAGTCTTTTCCAGTGAGTAAATCCTTTGCATGAGGTGGCCAAAGTACTGGAGTTTCAGCTTTAGCATTATTCCTTCCAAAGAACACCCAGGACTGGTCTCCTTCAGAATGGACTGGTTGGATCTCCTTGCAGTCCAAAGGACTCTCAAGAGTCTTCTCCAACACCACAGTTCAAAAGCATCAATTCTTCGGCGTTCAGCTTCCTTCACAGTCCAACACTCACATCCATACATGACCACTGGAAAAAACACTGCCTTGACTAGACTGACCTTTGTTGGCAAAGTAATGTCTCTGCTTTTCAATATACTATCTGCTGCTGCTGCTGTTAAGTCACTTCAGTCGTTTCCGACTCTGTGCGACCCCACAGACAGCAGCCCACTGGGCTCTGTCATCCCTGGGATTCTCCAGGCAAGAACACTGGAGTGGGTTGCCATTTCCTTCTCCGATGCATGAAAGTGAAAAGTGAAAGTGAAGTCGCTCAGTTGTGTCTGACTCAGCGACACCATGGA
>SJYT01085103.1:85285-102516 GCA_006410635.1 Cephalophus harveyi | reverse complement strand
CCTCTCTTCTTTTCACAGCTATTTGTAAGGCCTCCCCAGACAGCCATTTTGCTTTTTTGCATTTCTTTTCCATGGGGATGGTCTTGATCCCTGTCTCCCGTACAATGTCACGAACCTCATTCCATAGTTCATCAGGCACTGTATCTATCAGATCTAGTCCCTTAAATCTATTTCTCACTTCCACTGTATAATCATAAGGGATTTGATTTAGGTCATATCTGAATGGTCTAGTGGTTTTCCCTACTTTCTTCAATTTAAGTCTGAATTTGGCAATAAGGAGTTCATGATCTGAGCCACAGTCAGCTCCTGGTCTTGTTTTTGCTGACTGTATAGAGCTTCTCCATCTTTGGCTGTAAAGAATATAATCAATCTGATTTCAGTGTTGAACATCTGTGATGTCCATGTGTAGAGTCTTCTCTTGTGTTGTTGGAAGAGGGTGTTTGCTATGACCAGCGTGTTCTCTTGGCAAAACTCTATTAGTCTTTGCCCTGCTTCATTCTGTATTCCAAGGCCAAATTTGCCTGTTACTCCAGGTGTTTCTTGACTTCCTACTTTTGCACTCCAGTCCCCTATAATGATAAGGACATCTTTTTTGGGTGTTAGTTCTAAAAGGTCTTGTAGGTCTTCATAGAACCATTCAACTTCAGCTTCTTCAGCGTTACTGGTTGGGGCATAGACTTGGATTACTGTGATATTGAATGGCTTGCCTTGGAAATGAACAGAGATCATTCTGTCGTTTTTGAGATTGCATCCAAGTGCATTTCAACTTGCATTTCAGACTCTTCTGTTGACCATGATGGCTACTCCATTTCTTCTAAGGGATTCCTGCCCACAGTAGTAGATATAATGGTCATCTGAGTTAAATTCACCCATCCCAGTCCATTTTAGTTCACTGATTCCTAGAATGTTGACATTCACTCTTGCCATCTCCTGTTTGACCACTTCCAATTTGCTTTGATTCATGGACCTAACATTCTAGGTTCCTATGCAATATTGCTCTTTATAGCATCAGACCTTGTTTCTATCACCAGTCACATCCACAAGTGGGTATTGTTTTTGCTTTGGCTCCATCCCTTCATTCTTTCTGGAGTTATTTCTCCACTGATCTCCAGTAGCATATTGGGCACCTACTGACCTGGGGAGTTCCTCTTTCAGTATCCTATCATTTTGTCTTTTCATACTGTTCATGGGGTTCTCAAGGCAAGAATACTGAAGTGGTTTGCCATTCCCTTCTCCAGTGGACCACATTCTGTCAGACCTCTCCACCATGACCTACCCGTTTTGGGTGGCCCCACATGGCATGGCTTAGTTTCATTGAGTTAGACCAGGCTGTGGTCCATGTTTTTAGATTGACTAGTTTTCTGTGACTATAGTTTCAGTGTGTCTGCCCTCTGATGCCCTCTCACAACACTTACTTGGGTTTCTTTTACCTTGGACGTGGGGTATCTCTTCATGGCTGCTCCAGCAAAGCACAGCCGCTGCTCCTTACCTTGGACAAGGTCTATCTCCTAGTATGTGTCCTTAGTTAATTGTGTGTACTTAATCAAAGAAGACAAAAGGTTTCATCTTTATCCATCCAATCTTGACTAGAATTCTAGAAAAGTAGCTTTGTGTAGGGGGAAAAAAAATCAATGGTCAAAAAGTTTGAGAAACACATTTTACTTTCCCTAAAAGATACATAATGGATAGAGTAAATTATAAGTCTTAAAAATAGATTTTGATTTGAAAAAGAATTTTGTTTTAGCCAGTATTTCTCACATTTATTTGATTCATGGGAAATTTTTTGGTTTGCGTTTGGAGAATCATTGGTATAGAGCGATGGGTAATAAGGCCTCTTTTCTCTTACTGTCTCCACACTCTTCTAGACCCATCACTCAGAAAGGTGCAAATATAAAGCATGTATTCTAGCTGTCCTTGAGAAAAAACAAAATGCAAATGATTTTGACTGAAGAGTTAAGAGTCTGTTTCAATAATGTTGGCTGGATGCGGCTTTTATGAGACTTATGCTTCTGTAGATTGTTTCCTTTAGGAAAAATATTTCCTTACTAAACACGAATTTAGGCAGCATAGACTCCAGACAGGCTACAGGAAGGGCCTTCAGCTGGAAGACTAGAATTGCCACAGCCAAAGTTTGACCCCTCTGCCAAAGCCCTCTGCCAAACCTGAGGAATTAACCCAAACTTTGAGAAATATATGACTTCAGACCATTGAATTCTCAAGTCTTTTACATGTTAAAGGACAAGGTCATAGGAACGCAACAGCCACTAAGACATAAATGTGCTCAAGTAACCATAACCTTGGAAGAGAACAACTTCCATGCATAGAAAGAAGACATATGCTGAGTTAAAAGAAGAACCTTTTCCTTTTTCTGGATCTGTACAAGCTTGGGTCTGGACTCCAGTGAGGGAAATTTCAACATACCATGTATGGGAAGGGTGGCTGCCTCCCATTCACAGAAGATAAGCAGGCTCTGCAGATGGTGGCTGACAGAGCCTAGGAAGCAGGTGCGCAGGTGGGTATCGCTGTGAGGGATGGGGTGATGGATTTTAAGAACCATCTATCTGTTCTCCTGGAGTTGGGATTCAATTCACTTCCCATACTCCCAAACCTTCAAAAATTATAGACTGGCCTCAACTTCTACTGGGGGATTACAGGAAGGGTCTGTATCCATACTCAGGATGAACAGGATAGAGAAAAATGAAAGAGCAGAATACTTGCCACAAAAAGAGGGAAGAGCAGAGCAGTGATCCAGAGCCAGACAACGGAACTAGCCACCAAACAACCAGAAGCGATGTCTGGAAACTGCAGATGATTACATCTGAGATTACAGTCTCAGCTAATTGCTGTAGAAACATCAGAGTGCTAACTCTGGAACATTAAGGATACACATTCAATACAGAACACTGTTCATACATTTTTCTGACAAATAAGAATGGTTCTAATGAAAATGGGGATTCCCAGGTGGCGCTAGTGGAAAAGAACCCGCTTGCCAAAGTAAGAGGTAGGGGTTCAATCCCTGGCTCAGGAAGATCCCCTGGAGGAGGGCATGGTAAAGCACTCCAGTATACTTGCCTGGAGAACCCCATGGTCAGAGGAGCCTGAGTCGCAAAGAATTCATGGGGTCGCGGAGAGTCGGACATGACTGAAGCTTCTTAGAAGAAGCAGCAGCTAATGAAAATACCTTCATAATAGAAATGGCTGTTATTATTCCTCATGACCAAGGAGGACAATATGAGTGGGTATTTCTGAGTGTGCCAGGGGAATGCCAAAGAAGGAATTAAGGGCAAGAAAAAAATGTGAATGTGAAAAGGACAGTATTTTAACCCCACAGACACCTGGGGACAACATCCTTTGTTATTTCACTGTTGACAAGTTATCAGGATTGGTTTTCAGAATCACTTGAAAGTCAGAAGTATGCTACAGACTTTGTGATCAATCGTCTCAGCTTCACTTGGCAGATCTCTACGCCTTCTCACTTGCAGAGTATTAAATATGAAAGTATTTTTTAAACTAAGACAAAGGACATTCTCCAATAGTCCCAGACACTTGTAAACTCTTCTTTATTTAAAAAGGCATTCTAGAATATCAGGCCCAGAAGAGCCTCACATAAGAGTATTCTCTTATCCAAACACAAATCTACTATGGATTCCCTGCTTTTAAAATTGACATTATAATTTTACTGTATGTAAAGAACAGTAATGAAATAGCTGAACAAATTGAACTGGATATTCTGACTCATCAAAGAAAAAGAAGCAACTCTGTATATATTTAAAATCAGCTGTAGTTACAGTAAAATCAGGCAGATTTCATGGTCATGTTAACGTTCAAGACACTGTGAACATTAACTCAGAGTTTGCTACTCACTGTGGAGTTCTGTGGACCAATTTGCTTAAATTCAGAGGCTAAAACACCTTTTTAAAATGTCAAATGTGTATAGGGAAAAAAAGATTAAAAGCAAGGTAAATGCAATTAGCAAAAATAGAAAATTGGGGAAAGTGAAATTTTGGCACTTGCAGTTTGACCTCATGGAGAGATAAATAGGGCTGTGAGTCAATGGGCAGAAGGACTTTGAGTCCAAGGCTTGCCTTACATGCCTGTGCTCTAGGAGCTTCCATGGAAGGCACAAGTGCTATCAGCTTCTGACTGTACTGGCTGCCTCAGGCTTACCAGCAAGGGGCCTATGTGAATAGCATTGCTGTCCCAAGTTTCAAAAGCTGCACGCAGGGCATTATGTTTGAAGCCCACTAACCATACAGTTTTTAATCTAGAATGAGTTATTTACATCTTAAGTAGTAATAAGTAGCATTTCAAAAGAGCATGTGAAAGAGCCATAATGAGCATATTCAAAATAGCATTTAAAGAGACACAATGTTACAAATAACAAATGCTGGAGAGGGTGTGGAGAAAAGGGAAACCTCCTCCACTGTTGGTGGGAATGTAAATTGGTACAGCCACTGTGGAAAACAGTATGGAGTTTCCTCCAAAAACTAAAAATAGATTTGCCATATGATCCAGAAATCTCACTCCTGGACATACATCCGAACAAAACTGTAATTCAAAAAAGATACACGCACCCTTATGTTCACAGAAGCATTTTTTACAATAGCCAAGATATGGAAGCAACATAAATGTCCGTCAACAGATGAATGGATTAAGATGATATGGGGTGGGGGTATGTATAGAATAGAATACTACTCAGCCATAAAAAAGATGAAATAATGCCATTTGTACCAACATGGATCAACCTAAAGACTATCATACTAAGTAAAGTAACTCCAAAGACAAGTATCATATGACATAACTTAAACGTGAAATCTAAAATATTACACAAATGAACTCATGTAAGAAATAGAAACACTCACAGACATAGAAAACAGACTTGTGGTTGCCAAGGGGCAGGGCAAGTTGGGGAAGGATGGACTGGGAGTTTGGGTTCAGCAGACACAAATCATATATAGAGAACGGATAAACAAGGGCCTGCTGTACAGCACAGGGAACAATAGTCAATATCCTGCAATAAGCCATAATGGGAAAAAAACAGGAAAAAGAATATATATTTCTATATAGAGAGAGATAAATATAGATTGATAAAAAATTTTGCTGTACACCAGAAGCTAACATAATGCTGTAAATCAACCATACTTCAATAAAAAATAAATTTAAAAAATAAAATCAAGAGACATAATCATCAACCACTCTGAATTTATGGCACGCCTATGAGTCTCCCTATGGATTGTTTTACTTTTCCTGGCTTTTAAAAAATGTCTTGCATACAAGATGTACCTCAGTTTTTTCATGGTGGTCCTTAAACGACAAAACAGGTCATTCTGAGGAAGAATCACAGTAAAGAACTAGGAGAGTTCATCCGCAGAAGTCTATCAATGAATGGTATCTATTGATTGAGCAATGACTGCAATGAAAGCTGTGAAGGCAACTCAGGCTATGGGGCAGGGCGCTTGTCAGGATGTGTGAAAAGATCAGAAAATACACATTCCACTCTAGGAGTCTGTCATGAGAAAACAATGAAGGACTACAAAAAGATGCAACAAGGAGGTTCTTTGCCACACTGTTAATAATGATCAACATTGAAGGCAACCAAAAGTACCAGCAATAGGGCACTGAGAGAATAGATCATGGCATGTGGTGATGATGATGGTGGTTTAGTTGATAAGTCATGTCTGACTCTGAGACTCCATGGACTGTAGCCTACCCAGCTCCTCTGTCCATGGGATTTTTGCCTTTTCCTTCTCCAGGGGATCTTCCCGACCCAGGGATGGAACCTGGGTCTCCTTCATTAGCAAGCAGATTCTTTACCACTGAGCCACCAGGGAAGCCAGAGTATATTTCAACAATAAAATAATCTGCCAGTCATTAAAAATAATGCTGTAGAAATGTCTCTATTGGCAGTGGAGAGTGTTTACAATATATTCCTGGGGAAAAACACATGCTACAAAGTGGAATAAATAGCCCAATACTATTTTTGTTTATATACATATGTGGATTGAAAGTGTATATAAATCAAGGTGTTAAAGTGGTTAACTCTGGGAGGGTGGAAGAATGAATATTTTTATTTCTCTATCTTTCTGAACTTTTTCGTAATGAGTATATATTACTTTTATAATAATGAGGGGTAAACATTTTTAACAGCAAATAATAATAATGATAAACACCTTAAGAAGCTGTTTTTTTTTTTTAATCTGGGAGATTCACTTGCAGTTAATATTTTTAGAACTTAACTATCCTGGCATTTTTTATTAGCCTCAATGACTGAGGCACCTGTTGGCATTTGGAAAGAGGGGTCAATATGCTGGACCATCCACAAGAGGAAGACCTGCCCCAATAAGTGCTGTTTTTTGATGGGTGTCTATCCACAGGGAATGGGGATGTACACATTATGCGTAATACTGTGATATTATGCAGATTCCTTTTGCTTTTCACAATGTTCATAAATGCTATTACATATAAAATGCATCCAGATTTGAAGAAATCAATGACATTATATAAATCCCTTTGGAGAAACCTGTGTAAATGATCTGAATTGAAGAAACTAGAGAAAACCTAAATGTAAGAACAGATGATTCAAAGATGACTAAAATATGGCCCTTGCTCTTAAAAAGCTCATGGTCTATGCCGAAGTCTAAAAATATCAGACAGAAAGAAAATAATGCCATAAATGAAAAGTGTTGTGTGTATCTGTGTGTGAGAGAGAGAGAGATAGAAACAGAGAGAGAAAAGACATTGTGATTAAGAAAGCAGTTTGGGGAAAACAGGTTTATATCCAGTAAGAAAAACTGTGCTGAGAGAAAATGCTCAAGGAGCGGGAGTGTGACCACGAGTGTACGGGGAATGGGAATCTCACTCCCTTCCAGAACGTTTGAGGAGGAAAATGAAATCAGCACCACATCAGGGAAAGCCAAATCTCTGCTCTTTCTAACTCACCATGGCAAGGTTGGGTACCTCTGTGGACCAGAGGACTTTGCACCATGTACTGCCAGGTGGGAGTTCCCCAAACTGGCTTCTGTAGCCCCAAAGGAGGTGCTGCCCCCTGCCCTGAGCTAACCTAGGAGCTCCATCACCAAGTGTCCTGGGCGTTCTTGAATCAACTCCTAGCTACCCTCTGGTGACTCTAGAGGGAACACCAATTTCCCCAAACCATCTCAAAACCTCTCCAAAATCCCAGAATTTATTTAGTGTCCAGAGAACCTCTAGATTTTGAAATTTTGATTAAAGAATTGACATTCAGAGGTATTAGTACATACTAAATGGTAGTGGTACTTATCCATCTATCCATTTATTCATTCAATCAACAAACATATACTAAGCAGCAATGTGCCAACTCTGGGGATACAAAAAAAGAGAAAGACCCAATGTCTACTCTCCAAATGGGACATATGGATAAACCAGTCAGTACACTAAGGATTACCAGCACCACAAGAGAAGAGGAGAATGAAGAAATGGAGAGTTACATAGACACAAAAAAGGAAGACAAGTCCTACTGGGAACAGTCAGAAAAAGCTCCAAGGAAGAAGTAATGCTGTAAAGGTAAGTAGGAAGGCTCACCTGAACCCAAGTATGATAGTTGTATTCCATTGATTCCCAGTGACTGAAACCCAATTCAACTCAGCGAAGGAGAAGAGGAGTGTACTGTGGCTCGAGTGCCTGAAGGGCAGAAGTGTGGCTGGAGAGTCTCAGAGCCAGGGACTTGGCCTAGCTAGACTCTCTTATCTCTGCCTCCTTCTGTAAGTCAGCTTCTTTCTCACCTCCCCCTGCTTGATTTTCTCCACCAGAACAGATATGGTTGCTGCAGCGATGGGCTCACATCTCCCAGCTTTTCCTCAAAAGAAAAGAAGTGCTCTGCTCCCAGGTTTAGTTACTGAAAGCCCAGCAGAGTTTCTGATTGGTTTCTTGAGTCACCCCACTGGGGAAGAGTCACTTGGCCAGAGGGGTGACTACTGTGATCACCCCAGCTTGGCCAGGGGCCTACTTTTTGACCAGTCACTATGTACAGGTAAGAGGGATTATGCGAGCGTATGAATTCCCCATTGGATCCCCATGGGGTAGAGAGAACAGCTTCCCCAAAGGATGAGGTGCTATTCCCAGAGGCAGGAAGAGGAAGTATCGGGAACACAAAAGAATATTCACCTGCCAGGACTCCCCCAAGCCAGTTTTAGTTTCCATGTGGGGACAGAGTTCCTGTTCCAGGGCTGATGTGACAGCAGCGAGGCTGAAATCACCAGCCAGCTGCGCGAGCCGGCTTCTCACTGGATGTGCGTGGTGAAAGGCCCTCTGGCTGGGGCACAGCCGGTTGATCGGCACCGCAGCAGGGTAGAGAGCAAAACTGCCAGCAGCGAAGACATGCTGAGCCTCTGCCAGGGATAAGCCCCCAGAATGCTGGTATCTTCAGGGCCATCAGCTGTAGCTGACCTGAGGAGGATGGATTAGAGAGTTGTGGTGAGTGTTCATGATCACAGAAGCAAAAAGACGCCTGTGAGGCTAGGGATGGAGGTGGGGCTATGTGAGAGGGGAGTGTCAGAGGCGGTGGGAGCGGAAATGAGCAGCACGGTTCTCGGGGCAAATATGAACGCCCTAGCCCCTGGTACCCAAGCAGAAGGGAGGCTTCCAGCAGGTTCCTTTCTGGAACCACTCCTCGCAAACCCTCTGTCCCTCCCCACTTCATGCTTTCTGTCAATTACTCATAACTATCCTTCCTACTGTGTATTGTCCTATTTCCACTGTTTATGCTCTGTGTCCCCTGCTGGAGTGTAACCTCCACGAGGACAGGGATTTCTGCCTATTTTGCTTACATCTGAGTCTCCCAAGACAGAGAGCACTTCTTTGTCTAAGACTGTGAGCAGGACTTGCGTTTCAGTGGTCATGACTCTGAGTTTCCACTGCAGGGGACACGGCTTTGATCCCTGGTAGGGGAACTAAGGTCCCACATGCCATCAGTTCAGTTCAGTCACTCAGTCGTGTCTGACTCTTTGCGACCCTATGAATCGCAGCACGCCAGGCCTCCCTGTTCATCACCATCTCCCGGAGTTATTAAATAAGCAGGGTGACAATATACAGCCTTGACATACTCCTTTCCCTATTTGGAACCAGTCTGTTGTTCCATGTCCAAATCTAACTGTTGCTTCCTGACCTACATACAGATTTCTCAAGAGGCAGGTTAGGTGGTCTGGTATTCCCATCTTTTAAGGTCCCACATACCATGCAGACTGGTAATTTATTTGGTCCCCACTAGATGATAAGCTCCTTGAGAAAAGGACCCTGTCTTAACTAACCTGGTAGCCATTATACTTTGTGCTAAATCTGGCAGATAGGAAGTATGTAATGAATGTCTGAGGACAGAGAAAAGTTGAAGGAGGAGCAACTGGTTGACCACAGGGTCAAGATTAGATAAAGAATCTGAGACATCCAGGAGGGGACTCATCACTGAATGAAAGAAGACTCATGGTCCAGAGGAAGAAGAAATTGCACTGGAGCCAGCTTACACTAGCTCCCAAGAATAGATTTTGTGTCTTTGCCTAACTCCATGTCAGTGAAACCACATTGTCAGCTCAAAATTATCATCAATGGGAGTATTTACACCATGGTAATTGGCAAATGTTAGATATCAGGGCTTCTTTTTTCTGGAGAGGTGGTTGTTAAAGAGCAAGCCCTGAATATTCATTGGAAGGACTGATGCTGAAGCTGAAACTCCAATACTTTGGCCACCTGATGCAAAGAGATGACTCCTTGGAAAAGACCCTGATGCTGGGAAAGATTGAGACCAGGAGGAGAAGGGGATGACAGAGGATGAGATGGTTGGATGGCATCACCGGCTCAATGGACATGAGTCTGAGCAAACTCTGGGAGATGGTGAAGGACAGGGAAGCCTGGCATGCTGCAGTCTATGGGGTTGCAGAGTCAGACACAACTCAGTGACTGAACAACAACAAAGCGATATAAAGATGAGTTGGTTGACTTGCCCCTTTCATTCTCTGCTCAACGTCTCCTAGGGAACCTCCAAGGCCTGCACGACCCACCTGTACTGCAAATGGATTCCCATGGAAGACAGCCGTGCTGCTGACGTCAGCTCCCACTTTCAAGAAGCAATAGATTTCATCAACCGTGTCAGGGAAAAGGGACGCAAAGTCCCGGTTCACTGTAAGGCTGGGATCTCCCACTCGCCCACCATCTGCATGGCTTACCTCATGAAGACTAAGCAGCTCCACCTGAAGGACACCTTTGATTACATCAAGCAGAGGAGGAGCAAGGTCTCGCCCAACTTCAGCTTCATGGGCCAGCTCCTACAGTTTGAGTCCAAGATCCTGTCTTCTACACCCACCCCCCAGGCTTACTCCTGCCAAGGGGAAGCAGCCGGCCCTTTGTTCCTCACCCATTTTCTGACACTGAGCCCTGATGTGCAGGCTTCCTACTGCACGTTCCCTACCTTGGTGCTGGCCCCGGTGCCCACCCACTCAACGGTCTCAGAGTTCAGCTGGGGCCCCTGACCACAGTTACTTCCTGCTAAAACCAGGCTAGGGCCGCCAGCCCAGCCCCGAGAACAACTGTGATCTTGTATTTTGATTCATGGATATTTCATGCCTGTGCAATCCTGAAGACCTTGCCCCGTCCCGCTGTCCTGGTGGGACAGAGAAGGGGTCATTAGGTTTGCAGACAAACTTCAGACTGACCTCGGGATGGAAGGAAGGCCAAGCCATTATGACCACACAGCGTGTGCTGACTTCTGCACTTCCTGCCCTTGGGACCGCCCAGTCTTTGCACCTCACAATTCACCTTTTCATTTCAAGCACAAGGCAATAAATACCTGCAGCACGGGAGAAAGCAGTTGCTAGACCAGGAGAAAAGGTGGTCATGAAGCCAATTCATTTTGAAGGAAGCCCAATTTCCACCTTATTTTTTAACTTTGGCGGTCTCTGTATCTGTCTCTGTTGCTTCGGGGCATAAAGATCACCACCTACTCAGGAAAGTAACCCTGCAGACTTTTAGGGACATGATATATATGCCAATTTGAACCCTTGGATGCTTTTGAGACTCTATCTAGGGTCAGGTAGAGTCAGCTGGGTGAAGTAGTGAGACAGGAATACTTCCCATTTCCTTCCCACTGTGGGTTCTTCCCTGACTTTGGACTTGGACATGATTCTTATTCATACTTGAATCTTTCTTGTTGAACCTCTCCTCAAAGCAACTCTTGCATCATTTGAAAAGAGTTCTTTAAGCCATAGACCAAAAATCACCCCTTCGAGGTGGTGGAAGTGGGTGCCATGAGAGAGACAGGGTACCCACTTCCTGGGTCAGTGGCATTGAAATGGCAGTCAACCCAGCTTGCTGTCTTTATATGTGCTTGTCTCGTCTCTGGAGACACTTGTGTTCTTCCCTGCCCCTTGGGGTTGTCTTCAAGCTGTTGACTTCTGGGATTTGCAGATTTCTCAATGTGGTTCTACTTCTTTTTCATCTGTAGGCTATTTTTCTAGGGGAAAAGGCAATAATTTCCTAAAATCCACATGAATGTGAAGAAAAGCAGTATGTTACTGGTTGTCACCATTTTTTTATAGTGCAAAATAAAAATAATAAAAAGAAAAAAAAACACAATAAATATTTCCAAGGAAAGTATGAAATGAGATTTTAAAAATTATACCAAAGTTGACTTAAAAAATATCAGTGCATAGTTATTAAATCATGACATTTAGAGTTGAAAATTTGATTGCATGTCAGTAATTTGATAACTAAGCAATTTATGGTATGTACAGAATGTATTATAATGCCAAAATAACACACTCAAGTTTTAAGTTAACATAATCCAATCTACCCACATTCTCTACCAGAGAATTCTGTTCATTGAATTCCTAAGGAAAATAAGGAATATGTTGAAAAGCAATTCATATTTCTGGATTTTAAGAGTATTTCAAGTAAATAAACATTAACTTTTGTTTGACAGATGAAAACTCTAGTTGTGATTATTATTGTTTAGTCACTAAGTTGTGTCTGACTCTTTGTGACCTTATGGACTGTAGTCCCCCAGGCTCTTCTGTCCATGGGATTTTCCAGGCAAGAAAACTGGAATGGGTTGCCATTTCCTTCCTCAGGGGATCTTCCCAACCCAGGAATTGAATCCATCTGCTACATTAGCAGGTGGATTCTTTATCACTGAGCCACCAGGGAAGCCCTAATTAAGAAATATGATTAGGCTATTTAATAGTTTGGAAAATGTTTAAATGCAATGATGACTTAGTGGTCCTCATCTTTATATTTCTAATAAAATGGTAAATTTTCTGTAAGTGGTAGAGTTTGAAGAGTAAATTCAAAGTGGCACAAATTTGACTCTAATTCCACATCTCATGATGTAGTCTAAGAAAATAATTCTAAAAACAGAAGATGCTTTATGCTCAAGCATGTTGGTCCATCATTATCTATTATCTAAATGTTTTAAATGACTAAAATGTCCAGTGCTATTTGGGGATGTAATCTTGAGTATACCAGCGCTCTGGGTTGATGACATGGTTTTTGATGATGAAAGGTTTTTGCATGGCAGCGTCACATAAGCAGGATGTACCAAGGCCCAGTGTGAAGATCAAGGGATCTCGATCCTGTCTCCAAGGATGCTTTAAAAGGTCAATGCATGGCAAAAACCACTACAATACTGTAAAGTAATTAGCCTCCAATTAAAATAAATTAATTTTTAAAAATATGTATAGCCAAAAATAAAAGGTCAAAAACAGTGTATGTTTTCTTTTTCTGAGATAGCAAAAGGTAATATTTTGATGTCTACAGCCACCTCTGTGATTGATTCCACTTGTTTTTGAACGTATAATCAAATAGGTCTACGTATATAGGAGAACGCCTGCAAATTCTGCCAAAGTGTCAGTGTATTATGGAGCTGCCTCTAGCTAACCAGAGTGGAGGAAGTCACAGGAAGAGAGAATAAATCTCCTGTCCTCAGATGGCTTGTGTTCCTGTTAGGCTAGCACGGTAAACTTTTTTTTTAATGGAAAAGATTGGAGGAAAAAATCATTTCAGGATATTTTAAAACACAGTGTAGACGAACCTCATCATCAACACTGAGAGGATGTCGCATAAAGCGGCTAATAGAAGGCAGGCGGTGTAATCCGTGCCCGAGCACCAGGGCCGCGCCCGGCTCAGGACCGCGAAGAGCTCGCTTCGCTGTTGCCGTGTTTTTGTGAAGTTTTCAGGGGCGCGAACAGAGTGCAGCCGTGATCCAGCCAGTGGCACATTTGCTCACTTCATAATCTGCTTCCTACATAAGCTGTTACTGAATGGAAAACAAATGGACGGGCAGCAAGTCTGTGAACAGATGGCGCTTCTGGGCGATGAAGGAAAAGAGAGCAGAGGGACAGCGAGCTTGCAAAGGGGGCTCCGTCCCCCTGCCCCGCGGCCGCCGGGCTTCCCCCTCGACCGCCTCGGCAGCCCGCTCCTTCTCGTCGGCTCCTCCCACCTTTGTCAGGAGGAAAGCCGTTACAGGTTAGAGAGAGAGAGAGAAGGTGCTGCTTGATTCTAAACCTTTTTTTGTGCGTTTCAGTCGGGCTCCTGTCTCCCAAAGTGAAGTCAAGAGGCCCAGGCAGCTGGAAGATGGGAGCAGGGCGGCGCGCAAGCAGCGGGCATACGGTCCCTTCCTTCCTCCGGGGCCGCTTGAGCCTTCCTGGTCACGCTGGGGCTCGTTCTTAACTATCATTTGGATGCTATTGTTTGTCTTGCCTGAGTTGGAGGAAAGAAGAATCTAAAAAGGATTTATGGAAATGTTGCCACAATGTCTCTGTACTAACTGTTGAACTACATCTGAGGCAGCTCCATCTCTCCTACAGGTCTGAAAATGTGTGCCGGCTTTCTTGTGACCTTTGGTTCTTGTGTTGTTTTGGATCAGGATTCTATAGCATCGCAATGAAAGTGCTGTGGTATGAGTTACAATGAGAGTGTTATTCCAGAGTGACAATGACCGCACAAATCACATTTTCCAGGATAGTTCCCATTTGGAACATTTTGTTTCTGTGCCTCTATTTGGGGCTCTCCTACTTGACACACCATGTGTTGCCCAGGTTTTTTATTCCTAAAATAGATCGTTGTTGGCCCCTTGTTCATTATGAAACAATTATATAGTAGGCATGAATAAACATTATGGAAAGGAAGGAAGATATGAGTGGACGAATGAAAGTGCTATACTAGGAGGTGTCAGGAGGCTTAACTAGTGGTGTTAGCAGTTGTCCAAGAAAAGTAACCTCTTGGCTCTTGGTTTCTTCATCTAAAAAATGTCTAGTCAAACCTAATGTATTTCTGAGATCCATCCAGACTCAAAAAATCTATATTCTAATTAAAAAGACTTCATCCAATATATTTAAGCGCTCTTCTTCTTGGTTATTGGGCTGATGACTTAATTGTGACTAATCAGAGTTACCAGTCCTCTACACAAACATAGGCAATGACATTCAAGTTTATTGTAGGCGGCAAGCCCAAGACTAGAAGTCACTAAAAGAACAATCTATAATGGGGGTTAGGGGGCGGTAGTATACAGAAACTAGATGATTTGGGCTTATTGTGTTTCTTTAAGGGGAAAACAACCATTAGCTTTAAGGCAGAGGCGATACAAAGTATAGAGACAAAAATTAAAGGAAACTTAGACAAGGATTTGAATAGATGATTTAAGAATAATATACTGACTCGAAAGACATAAAAGTGAAATATGAGCAATTTGGAGCTTGCATGGGACTGTTCTATAATGAAGACAAGACATCTGAACTTGTAACCAAGGGAAAAATGCCTTGTAGTTAACTGCATGCTCTCAAAATGTGCTCAGCATTATAAAAGGAAGACATGAGGGGTATTTTTTAAAATCATTTTTCTTCTAATATTTAATTTTGCTAGAAAGTGTTGTAATTCAAATACAGTAGCTAAGTAAAAGCTGCTGCTAAGTCACTTCAGTCATGTCTGACTCTGTGTGACCCCATAGACGGCAGCCCACCAGATTCCCCCGTCCCTGGGATTCTCCAGGCAAGAACACTGGAGTGGGTTGCCATTTCCTTCTCCAATGCATGAAAGTGAAAAGTGAAAGGGAAGTCGCTCAGTAGTGTCCGACTCTTCGCGACCCCATGGACCACAGCCTACCAGGCTCCTCTGTCCATGGGATTTTCCAGGCAAGAGTACTGGAGTGGGGTGCCATTGCCTTCTCCGAAGTAAAAGCTGGGAGAGACGTAAAAAATGCATTCTTTCAGAGTTCAGGGCCCCTGAGGGGCCCTCCAAGCTGGGGCAAGGTGAGAAACTCCAGACAAAAGAACCAGCAAATGCTCCCCTCAACACACGCTTGCCTCCCGCAGGGTAGAGAGAACCCTCTGTCTGTGCACCTCTCAGAGAGACCCCCCACATACTAGTATATATGCCGCGGCACACCAGTATTGAGTAGTGTACGCTATTTGCTACATTGAAAGTGAAAGTCACTCAGTCATGTCCGAGTCTTTGCGACCTCACAGACTATATATACAGTCCATGGAATTCTCCAGGCCAGAATACTGGAGTGGGTAGCCATTCCCTTCTCCAGGGGATCTTCCCAACCCAGGGATAGAACCAGGTCTTTCGTGCTGCAGGTGGATTCTTTACGAGCTGAGCCACAAGGGAAGTCCAAGAATACATGAGTGGGTAGCCTATCCTTTCTCCAGATCTTCCCGACCTAGGAATTGAACTGGGGTCTCCTGCATTGCAGGCGGATTCTTCATCAACTGAGCTATCAGAGAAGCCCATTTGCTACATTAGCAATATAATTAATTTTTTAGTTAACTTACTCTGTTTTTGACCTTTTTTTTGACATTTTTTATTAACCAGCTGGCAAATAGTTTATACAAGGGAATTTTTTTTTTAGAATTGATAATTTTTTAAAAGAAAGAGAATGAGAAAGAAAAAGAAAGAAGGAAGGAAGAGAAGAAAATGTTCTGCAGCCTTCCATCCTCCTGTGTTAATTAAAAGCTTCACATTTTCCAAATCCAGGCTCAGAGTGTGGTTTCTCAGTTAAACCCTAGCCTGTGGCCCTGGTCTGGAGAGCAAACTGCAGGTCACCAGAACATAATTCTGAACTTGTTCTTTAGTATCTGATGAAGTTCCCAGAGTAGCACCCAAGAACAAAAAACAACTTTTTGGATGTCACTGAAGCAAGACAAGGAAATAGTCCTCTGCTCCTCTCCACCCTCCACTCCTTTGCATAGAGAATGCTCAGCAAAAAGAAAAAATCTTTTTTTAAAACATAAGGTATCCACATGAGCTTCTGCATAATTTTACTAGCTCTGCCATTGATCTGAGTATCTATTCCATCTAAAATAATAACAGTATCTCTCATGTATTAAGCACTTACGATGTGCCAGGTAGTATTCTAGGGACTTTACACATATTAATTTATTTAACCCTCATAACAATTCCATTGGGAAGTGAGCAAATACTAGTCCCATTTTGCAGGTGGAGAAATTGAGGTAAATGAGGTGAATGATTTGCCTGGGTCACATGACCAGGATCAACCGTAGGCATTCTGGGTGCAGTGTCTCTTTTCTTTATCCTGACACTGCAAAGTTGAAAGCTTTTTGCAGGAGTTAAGCCTCCTATTTTCACTTATCTCCTTCTGGAGTAAACCATACCTAATGCTCCATTTCTTCAATGAAGTCTAATCAGGTGCATGTGTGTGTGTGTATACATAGAATATTTATATATAGAAACCAAATAGTTCAAAGAAATTCAAGTCAGAAAAGTTTGAGAGCACATATTTGCTCACTGTAAAGAACTTTCAGCAAAAAAAAGCTGGTGCTTTTAGTCTCCCATATGTTTAAAATAAAAGGCTTTTATTAAAGCAGGTCATTCAACTAAGATGCAAATTTTTTAAAAAAGAAGAAAGAAAGACTCTCGTAAAAATGACCCAAAGCCATTGTCTTGGAAGAAAATGATATCTAGGTACACAGATATAAACAGTTTTTAAAATCTCAAGTTTGGGGGTTTCAGTTTAGTTCAGTTGCTCAGTCGTGTCTGACTCTTTGCGACCCCATGAATCGCAGCATGCCAGGCCTCCCTGTCCATCACCAACTCCCGGAGTTCACTCAGACTCACGTCCATTGAGTCAGTGATGCCATCCAGCCATCTCATCCTCGGTCGTCCCCTTCTCCTCCTGCCCCCAATCCCTCCCAGCATCAGAGTCTTTTCCAATGAGTCAACTCTTCGCATGAGGTGGCCAAAGTACTGGAGTT
>SJYT01085103.1:24997-82799 GCA_006410635.1 Cephalophus harveyi | reverse complement strand
GGTGTTGACCATCTGGTGATGTCCACGTGTAGAGTCTTCTCTTGTGTTGTTGGAAGAGGGTGTTTGCTATGACCAGTGCATTTTCTTGGCAAAACTCTATTAGTCTTTGCCCTGCTTCATTCCGCATTCCAAGGCCAAATTTGCCTGTGACTCCAGGTGTTTCTTGACTTCCTACTTTAGCATTCCAGTCCCCTATAATGAAAAGGACATCTTTTTTGGGTGTTAGTTCTAAAAGATCTTGTAGGTCTTCATAAAACCGTTCAACTTCAGCTTCTTCAGCATTACTGGTTGGGGCATAGACTTGGATAACTGTGATATTGAATGGTTTTCCTTGGAGACGAACAGAGATCATTCTGTCGTTTTTGAGATTGCACCCAAGTACTGCATTTCGGACTCTTTTGTTGACCATGATGGCTACTCCATTTCTTCTGAGGGATTCCTGCCCACAGTAGTAGATATAATGGTCATCTGAGTTAAATTCACCCATTCCAGTCCATTTAGTTCGCTGATTCCTAGAATGTCGACGTTCAGCTCCTAGATTATGAGTGGGTTGTTTTTGTTTTGGAGGACAGTATTGGAGGATTTTTGTGCCTTATAAATAGCCCTCAAAGTTTGGGGGGAAAGCACTGGTATTAATGTGTCAAAAGAAACTACCAAAAAGGCAAAAAGTTCCACCAAGACATTAGTTCTGATTCAACAATAAGTCCACATTTAATATGATTTAGGTTCCAGTGTTTCTCATCCAGACTGACCATCCATAGCACAAGAACAATTCGCCAGGCAAATAGCTAGATTCTAGTTTCTAAAACAAACAAAATCCAATCAAGTAAGAGTTTTGAGACCATGAAAATGAAGGAAAGAAATTAACCATTAGAAAAATCCAAGTCTTAAACTTTTACCCCAGTTTTTGACCCTGTGATCAAAGATTCACTTTCATTTGATGATTTCCTTTCTTGAGTTTTCTTGAATGGGTTTGGTACAATACAACTACTACTGGAACACAGATTTAAAGCATCTCAAGATACTTGCTGAATTGGAATAGGAAAAAAAAAAAGAGGTCAGCGTGGTCTGAAATCTCCCTGTGGAATGCCTAATGTGTGAGAAGTTCATAGAAAAGATTGGTAATTAACTGTGTTTGGAGCATCTGCTTCTCCTTGTCTGTCTCCCAGTAAAGATGGCATGATCTTTGTCACCTGTGACCCATGTGATTCAGATAAATGTATGTGACAGCGTGGGGTTGCAACTCTATGAGCAATACGATGTAACCCAGTGGTTTCTGACCCTGGTTCCTTGTTAGAATAGCTGGGCAGGTTTCTTAAAAACACTGATGACCTGGCTCCAGCCCACTCCCAGTTTCTTCAGAATCTCTGGGTGTGGAACAGGGGCAGAGGCAGGTATACTATAACTCCCAGAGGATAGGACTGAAGCACCCAGTTTGAGGTACACTGAGACAGAGAATCCACACAGGATTCTCTTGGGCCAGCTAGTGCTGGGTGGACATAGAGATGGAATCTGCCCCTCATTAACTGTAAACTTGAATCTTGTTTTCTTGTCTGGAAAAGGGGATGATAAGACCTACTTTATAAAGCCACTGTGACTATTAGATGAGAAGCTATGTGGAAAATGCTTGGTAAGTAGTAGATACTCATTAATGCCAGGTTTCTTCACAATATATCTTCATATTTTGTCCTACTCTGAAACAAATCCAATTTTGCTCAATTATTTCACGTAGTTCACGTAGCCAATGTCTTTCCATTCTGTCCCAAGGAACTGACTTTTTGAAGCTGTGGAGTCTTCTGTCGCTCAGAAGCTTGTCTGGTGGGATTGTCCAAGAACAAGCCAAGTGTGAATGCCATGTCCATAGCCAATAAGACTGTCCCATGCCACACCATAGGAGGAACAGAAAGGGCTGCTATTATCTATATCTGAGCGGATATAATGTGCAGATTCTTCCCCATTTAGGAACTGACTCCTCAAAGCAGCCTAGAGGCTCCCTGTTGGATGACTTGTTGAATTGTAAGGGTTCTGGTGTCCATTTCTGGAGATACCCTATAAACATGCAAGGCAAAGGGAATCTGACCCAAGGCATTTCCTTTAAACCAAATACATAGGGACTTCTCTGGTGCTCCAGTGGTTAAGAATCTGCCTTCCAATGCAGACGACATGGGTTCGATCCCTGATAAGGAAGCCAAGATCTCACATGCTGAGGGGCAATTAAGCCAGCATGCCCCAACTAGAGAAGGCCGTGCACTTCAACAGAGATCCACCTGATGCAACAAAGATGTTGCATGCTGCAACTAAGACCCAATGCAGCCAAAGAATTAAGTAAATAAAGATACAAAATGTGGTCTTCAGACTACAATAGACCAGGTCTTACGGACCTTGAAATGCTCCCTTGAGGTCTGTAAGGAGGCACAAAGGGAGTGAAGGTTTGCAGGAGGGTGCTACTGGATAAGTCTGTGGCTGTCTTTACAGGCTGTGGGCCTGTGGCAACAGCAGCTTCATCCTCTTGGCAGCCTGACCCAGGGCTGTGTGAGGAGGAAAGAAGTGATGAGCCCTTCTCCTTACCACTGCTCTTTTTCCATCTTCAACCCTTCAGTAGATTTTGGCCCACTCAACACTCCAGAAAGGGCCAGGAATTATGTTGACTTCTGTGTTCACCTAACAGAGAGAGGAAGAATTATTTACACTTTTATTATCATATTTCATTGGTCTAAATTAAATACTCTTCCTTGAAAGTGAAAGTGTTAATTACTCAGTCATGTCCAACTCTTTGCGGCCCCATGGACTGTGGCCCACCAGGCTCCTCTGTCCATGGAATTCTCCAGGCAAGAATACTGGAGTGGGTTGCTATTTCCTCCTCCAGGGCATCTTCCCAACCCAGGGACTGAACCTGCATCTCCTGCCTTGCAGGCAGATTCTTTACCACTGAGCCACCAGGGAAGTCCATTTCTTCCTTAGTGTTCATTATTTTGCCATGAAACAGTATATGTTTGGGGGTTGAAGTCTGGATTTTCACTAGTTAGAAAAAGCTCAGAATGTATCCTTGAGGCAAAGACAGGAAACTTCAGCACAAACAGTCATAGCAACTGCATCAAAAGAAGACCACTGGATTCTATTTCAAATAAGTCCGCGTTTCTCATTACATCTGTGGTGCATTGCAGGACTGAAATCTGTAGCTTTTCAACATAATATGTGTCTAGATCAAACAGTATTAAATAATCATTAAAATCTGCTTTGTCCTTCTTGAAGAGCTGCTCATAGCCTCACATCGTGCTGTGTGTATTAATGGAACTTTGGATATAATATAAAATGTGAATTGCAACTGTCTTGGGTGGTAGACAGTTTACTAAAGTATTATCCAGAACACATGCTATCTGATTTACTAACTTATTATCCATTAAAAAAATCCCTGGGTAAATAAATCTGTAACTAAAAGAATTGTTACTCTGTATAATCAGATGAATAGATACAAACAGGGAAGATTGCTGTCATTATGTTGTATATTGTGCTAAACAGATGCACATGGTTTTTTCAAATAGTGTGCTATATCAAACCACTTCCTCCCGTCTAGGCTTTGCTTTTATCAATAAGAGGTTTCATATTTCAAATCAATCGCTGTTTTCTGAGGAGGCCATTCCTCCCCCCTCCTCCTTCTCTCACCCTCCTGCCTTTCCCCCCTGCCCCAGCCACCAGGCTTGGCACAGACAGGAAATGACTGGAAACAGCGGGTCTATAGTGTGCTGTTAGTGTTGGGTCTGCCCTCAGCCACAGGAGCGAATCATGCCCCAGAACGTGTCAGAAACTCAACACGAATCAGAGTGAGTGGAAACCGAGTCCCTGCAAGTTTGCCAGTTGCCCCAGATAACTGCTCTGACAGTAATGAGCTAAGCTGCATCAACGCTGTCTGTGTTTTGGATTCTTCGGTAGATGACAGTGGTGGAGAGCACACACCTACCAATCCCATTGTCATCCTCCCAAGGCACGCCTATCTTAGGTGATTGGTAGGATTGGCAAGGCAGTGATCCCGGGGAGAAACAGGAACTGGCACTTGCCCTCATCCCATCCACACAAGAAACCTTCTTAGGCACCTAGTGCCTCAGGCAGCATGCTAGGAATGGAGGTGAGAGACCCTCAGAGACTCACTAGCAAGTCGACTCATACCAAGAATGTGGAATAATAAACGAGATGCCCAATTATGAGATGCCCCTGGAGCACCGAGAAGGAGCACTTGACCCAAACTGTGGCCCAACTCCTGTCCTAAGAGTTGGGATCAGATTAGGAGGGAACCCCTGATCTGAAAGAGATGGAGATGTCAGGATAAATTCCAGAGCTTGATTTGGCAAAATGGGTAAAGAGTGGTGGGGCTTCCCTGGTGGTTCAGCAGTAAAGAATCTGCCTGTGATGCAGAAGATGCAGAAGATCCAAGTTCAATCCCTGGGTGGGGAAGATCCCCTGGAGGAGGGCATGGCAACCAACTCAAGTATTCTTGCCTGGAGAATCCCATGGACAGAGGCGTTTGGCAGGTTACAGGCCATAGGGTCGCAAAGAGTCAGACATGACTGAAGTGACTGAGCACACACCCACACACGCATGTAAAGAGTGGCGGCATTTATTAAGATAAACAATTAAGGAGGATATGGTGTCTGTTGTGTTTTCAGCTCTTCCTACGGAAAACTGTCCTACCAAACACTCTATTTCAAACCACCTTTATTCAGATATAATTCGCTTACCATGCAGTTTATCCATTTAAAGTGTGCATGTTAAATCATTTTGAAATATACAGAAATATTGAATCACTATTTTGTGTACCAGGAACACTATAACATAGTGTTATAGGTAAATTACAATTAAAGTACAAACTCTGAGAAAAAGAGATCAGATTTGGCTACCCGAGGAAGAGGATAGGGAGAAGGGTGAATTGGATGAAGGCAGTCAAAATGTACAAACTTCCAGTTGTAAGATAAATAAGTAATAAATACGAGGAATATAATATACAATATGCTAAATATAATTAACACTGCTGTGTGTTATATATAAAAGTCATTAAGAGTATATCATGAGTTCTCATCATAAGGAAAAAAATTTTTTCTATTCATTTTATATTTATATGAGATGATGAATGTTTGCTTAGGGGAAAAAAAAAAAGGACACGTGGACTTTCTTGCTGGTCCAGTGGTGAAGAATCCGCCTGCCAATGAAGGGGGCACAGGTTTGACCCCTGGTCCAGGAAGATTCCACAGGCTATGGGGCAACTAAGCCCACGTGCCACCAGGGCTGAAGCTGGGGCTACCTAGAGCCCGTGCTCCATAATAAGAGAAGCCCCACACACCACAACTAGAGAGCGGGCCCCATGCAGCAACCCAGCACAGCCAAAAATAAGTAAATAAAAAACGTTTTAAAAGGACTCATAAACAACTGCCATAAAGGTATTAATGAAATCTTTGAGCTAAAAAGAAGTAATATATATATAAATAAAGTGTACACTTCAGTGGCTTTTAGTACTGTCACAGAATTTTGTAATCATCACCACAATCTCTTTTAAAACATTTTCATCACCCCAGGAGGAACACCACACCCCTTAGCTGTCATCTTCCCATTCCCTAGCCACCCCCAGCGCTCAGCAAGCACTCATCTGCTTTCTGTCTCTACAGATTTGTCTGTTTTGGGACACTTCATATAAGTGCATTCATACAACAGGTGATCCTTTACGACTGCCCTTTTCACTTAGCATAAGAGATTTGGGTTGTAGAAATAGACTTGAAGAAAGGCAACCCAGGAGTCCTACCCTGGACCACAACTGATGGATCAGATCTGACCCAAGTATCTCCTGCATTGCAGGTGGATTCTTTGCAAGCTGAGCCACAAGGGAAGCCCAAGAATACTGGAGCGGGTAGCCTATCCCTTCTCCAGCAGACCTTCCCAACCCAAGAATCAAACCGGGGTCTCCTGCATTGCAGGCAGATTCTTAACCAGCTGAGCAATCAAAGAAGTCCCATCCGTATGTGCTGGGAGTCTTTATGTGCTTGGCAATCAGATTCTCTCCAACCTGAACTGCAAATATACTGAGACAATGATTCAGTGTTGGCAACACTCAGGGGGAGGAACTTCCCCAGTGGTCTGGTGGTTAAGAATCTGCCTGGCAACGCAGGAGATGCAGGTTTGATTCCTGGTTGGGAAACCATGCACTGCAAAGAAGACTCTGTGCAGCTAAAAAAAAAAATTTAAATCAAGGGGAGCTAAAGATGCCAGAATACACAGTGATTCCATGATCTAGAACTGGGCCATGAGGGATCAAGGCAAGGTGAGAAAAATGAAAGTGAACATTGTTAATCGCTCAGTCGTCTCCGACTCTTTGCGACCCCATGGACTGTAGCCTGTCAGGCTCCTCTGTCCATGAGATTTTCCAGGCAAGAATACTGGAGTGGGTAACCATTCCCTTCTTCAGGTGATCTTTCTGACTCAGGGATCAAACCCAGGTCTCTTGAATTGCAGGCAGATTTTTTACCCTCTGAACCACCATAAGATGAGAAACTGGAAAGTAAACTGAAGTGATGGAGTACAGAGAAAAAGATGCACAGCCTGTAGGGTGGACCAGCCGCTCAGTAACAACTACCAAGACCAGCAGACCCTGAAGGAAAGCTGAGTAAGGTTAGCAATGGGACCCAGACGCAAAGCATCCCAGCTCCCGCTGTTTACCTCCCAAAGCTGCTCTGGGAGTCTGCTTTTCCTGATCCACTGTGCTTTCTCTTCCCCCAAAGCCTGGTTTGGGCTTTGATTTTTTCAGCTTTAACAGGCTCTCTCACATATGTATTTTTTTTCCAGTAAAACCTTCATTACCTGAAATGATATCAATAAGATTAAAACGAAAAGCAGCTAAGTGGGATGAGGGAATAATTAACTCAGTAGAAGATGTATGAGGTGCAGGGCTCCAAGCTGAGTAGGTGCTGGAGATATAACTGCCTGCAAGAAGGGAGTCAGAGCTATGAAAGGAAATTGAGAGTTAACAATGTAGAGGGGACTCTGAGATACAGAATCTTGAAGGTGAACAGAGAAAGAGAAGCCTAGAAAGCAAATAAGAAAGGGCAGCTGGAGAGATGGGTAAAGGACCAGAGATGGTATTTAGGGACCAAAGTCACAACTCTGGTGTCATTATGCTCCAACATAGATGCCAGCAACCTTTGCAATATGGTTACTTGGGTCTGCATGTATTTCCTCCACTGCTTAGAAAAGCAAAATGACTTCTTCATTCTTAGCTTTGATTTCCATTTAACTCAATAAACCTTTACTGAGAATCACCTTATACAAAGGACTATACTGTAGGGACCAGGCACATGACAGGTGTGGGTGGAGGTGATTAGTCCCCTAGACTCAAGGGAAAGGAGAGAAAGACCTAGTGTTTATTGTGAGTTTTCTGTGGGTCAGGCTGGCACCATGCAGTTTATCAGATTTAAACCTCTCAGCAACCAATGCAGAAATTGATCATAGGCTAAAAACAGACAACACATCGCTTTCAATCCTAGCAGCATCAGTTAGTGACCGTGAACCCTTGCTCTAAGCTCCACTGTAGAACAGGATAAGAATATACGCCTCGGGAATTCCCTGGTGGTCCAATGGTTGAGACTGTATGCTTTCACTGCCAAGGGGCCAGGCTCAATAGTCAGGATCCCATAGGCCCAGGCATGCCCAAAAAACAAACAAGGAAAAAAAATATATGCTTCTCAAGCTATCATAAGTATTAAATGCTCTAGACTAAATGTTTAGTGAAAGTGTTAGTCGCTCAGTCATATCTGACTCTTTGCTACCCCATGGACTGAAGCTGCGAGGCTTCTTTGTCCATGGAATTCTCCAGGCAAGAATACTGAAGTGGGTTGCCATTCCCTTCTCCTGGGGATTTCCCAACCCAGTGAAGAAACCAGGTCTCCAGCATGGCAGGAAGATTCTTTTTTTTTTTTTTTTTAGGAAGATTCTTTACCATCTGCAGCACCAGGGAAACCCAGACTGAAAGTTTGTTTCCCCCTATAAATTCACATGTTAAATCCTAACCTCCAATATGATGATATTTGGAAGTGGGGCCTTTGATGGTATTAGGTCGTGAGGGTGGAGCCTCATGAATGGGCTTCTTGTTGTTGTCATTAAGATGCTAAGTTGTGTCCAACTCTTTTGCTAACCCATGGGCTGTAGCCACCAGGCTCCTCTGACCATGGGATTTCCCATGGACAAGAATACTGGAGTGGGTTGCCTTTTCCTTCTCTAGGGTATCTTACCAACCCAGGGATCGAACCTAAGTCTCCTGCATTGGCAGGTGGATTCTTTACCACTGAGCCACCAGGGAAGCCCCATAAATCAGATTGCTGCTGCTGCTGCTTTAAAAGGGAGCCCAGACAGCTCTCTTCCCTCTTGCGCCATGTGAGCACACAGCGAGAAGGCAGCCTTTACGAACCAGCAAACATCCTCTCACCAGACACTGAATCTGCTAGTGCCTTGATCTTGGACTTCACAGCCTCCAGAACTATGAGGAATGAATGTTTGTTGTTGACACACCAACCTGGTATTAGCAAGTCTCTGGCATCAGCAGCCCAAGTGGACTAAGACAACGAGGGAAATTGTGTCCAGTTCCTTGCACACAGTGAGCACTGAATCCCCATCATCCCACTGTCCACTTGTATGTGATGGGCAGACTCACTTTCAGTCCCAGGTTTTCAGACTGAATACTTGCCCTCTACATCTCACTACAGGCTTTGGCGATAAGGGACACACCTGCCAATAACCACAATACAAGGCAAAACACAGGGCAAGGGCGGCTCAGAGGGACACGGTTCCAGGCCTGCCACCGCTTCCTCCCTCTTGGCGCCAGTCACCTGCCCTCGGCCTCTCTACCACGCCCCTCACTTCACCTGGATGTTCTGCAGCTCAGCTGACACTGTGCATGGAAGCATTCTGTGACGCTAAAACTATGGCACATGGACTCTCCTGGCAATCCAGCAGTTAAGACTCTGCGTTCTCAGTGCAGGGGGCCCAGGTTCAATTCCTGGTCTGGGAACTAGATTCCACATGCTGCAACCAGGAGTTCTCATCACACAACTGGAAGATCCTGCATCTCACAGTGAAGACCTGGAGCAGCCAAATAAAGAAAATAAAATGAAATAAAAATACACAAATAAAACTTTTGTGCAAAGGTTACAAATTGGGGTATATGGGAAAGACCAGACGTGTTAGGCTTTGTGAAGGACTGCGATCTATTTTTTATGCAAGGATACACTTGGAAGGGACCCCACTGTAAAGGCTCATCAGCCCCCACCATAATTAGGCAATAACTTTGCCGCAGGGAACATCTAAGCTGAGTTCCAGAGTAGCGGGGGCTAGCGGCTCCAGAAGGTGGGCAACGATGCCAGGAGGGGAGCCATGAGAAAGGCAGAGACAGGCACCCACGAACATGTCACTAATTTCCTTGGGGGGCTCTCTGAAGAGGCCCAGACCCCCCAGCTCCACAAATCCTCTTCTGGGCCGCCTGGGGGGAGGGGAGGGTGCCATCTGTGGCTTCATCAAACTGACTGAAACCCTCATAATTAGCCACAAACTAGTAAAACAGAAAGCCAGGGAGAAGACCACATCAGTGGAAGTTGCCTTAGGAGAGTGAATTCAGACCACCCAGAAAGGCACTTAATTCTTTGGAGTTCAACAAGTCTTAGTGTACAACATTATCAACAACCACTGGTGAGAAGTAAACCCCAAATCAGACTCTCTAATTCTGAAACTAACAAAAACCCACTGAAACAACGAGAGTAGATATAACAGATAGTTATGAGCACTTAACACACAACACACACCATTGGCTCTAAAACATGGTTTAATACTCTGAGGTGCAGAGAGCTGTTGTCCGAAGGATTCCCCAGATTCTTCTGTGATGCGCTGTGATTGGCTGAGTGGTGTTTACAGAAGTACCACAAGCAAGGAAAAGAGTGTTAGGGTGTAGCCCCTGCTCTCATGAGGCTTACATCCTTCTCAGGAATTCACAGAAAACCACAGCAACAAGGCAGGATGTAATAAGCGCCAAGCTGTGTGATCCAACTGTAACAGTTTAGCAACTGGCAGCTATCAGTGAAGTCTGCACGTATGAGCAGTCTCCAAAGAGTAGCCTGAACTCGAGCCAGAGCTTAGAAGAGAAGACTTTCCACTTGGTAAGAATCAGCGCCTGGCACAGAGTAGGTGCTTAATCAATACCTGCTGATACCAGCAATTCAACATTGCTGATCAAGGATTTGTAGATGGGCATGTGCAAGATGATGTCCAATAACATACCACAAACCCCATCTTTCCCTGCCTTCCTTCTGATACACCTCATCTACATTCCCAAGGAAAGGAATCCAAGCTAATACCATTTCTACTTCTAAGTGAAGGAGAGGCAAGGACTAGGGGAAAGAGCAGAAATGCACTTTTAGCCCAGAGACCCTGATACTTCAACCACTGTCCCTTCAGCTCTTTTTGCAAAACCTTCAGCTGTATGTTTTCCAACTTACACTGTTTCATTAACACCAGTCCCTAACCACCAGGCATTCTAGTTCTTGCTGTTGCTCAGGGGAGCCTGTATGTCCTTGCAACCTGTGGAATCCCTGCTAAGATTCCGGATAAATGTCCTAAACAAATAAAATTCATTCATTACGTGAATTAAATCAAAATATAACCCTTGCAGTTTTGCACATGGAAAGTAAAGAGAACAATGCATGCAAGCTAATCCACAGGTTAAGCAAATTAGATAAACACACAGAAGTAGCCACAGGACTAGTGTGGTTTATAAACCAAATACAAGGAGAAAGGAATATTGCCTCTTACTGTCGAATGACTTTTGTCAATTTTGTCTGGTCACGGACAAAAGTTCATAACTCTTTCCACATAAACATGTGATCAGTTTCCACAGGTTTTAGGAGCTCTGCAAACATCTAAATGTCTAGGATTCACATTGCCGCCGGGACTATGTGCATATGTAGAAATGAAGAAATCATCACTTTACAGAAGAGGAAACTGAGACCCAGAGAGGCTAAGATGACTCATCGAAAATCACAACAGTTAGGTTCAAAGCCAACCTGCAAAAACACACGTTTCTTCACCCCTAGCACGTGGCTCTTTCATCCATACTCAGCATTTCTCAAAGTATGCTCCACAGAACACAAGGGCTTGGGTTATAGGTACTCTCTGGAGCAGAGAAAAAATATTTCATGGTCAGATCAATTAAGCGGGGCTAAAGAAAATTAAGTGGATTTTTTCACTTGTTCATCTGAACTTGTAACAAACTGTCTTGTCAGGAAAGGTCCGGGAGAGGGGAACGCATGGATGGTGGTACAGCCTTTCTCATACTCATACATAAGCAGAAGATTTTTGTCCCCCTAATACCCAGGAACTCCAATGGCAACGCACTCCAGTGTTCTTGCCTGGAGAATCCCAGGGACGGGGGAGCCTAGTGGGCTGCCGTCTATGGGGTCGAACAGAGTCGGACACGACTGAAGTGACTTAGCAGCAGCAGCAACAGCAATACCCAGAAACTCCCTAGGGACAGCAGTGTTCCACACGACACAGCTTGGAACAAGGTGCTGGAGTCAGGCTGCTGCTCAGATATTTCCTGGGCTGGAATGGTTTTTATACTATGTGTCTGCGTTTAGTGGGGCTGCCGTCCTCTCTCTGCAGAATCTTCTGCAACAAGCACAGAAGACATTGATACCTGGAGACTTTTGTACAGCTGAAGCCTTCTCTGTACTTTCTGCCTAAAAAAAGTGAGAGCAGCAGGGTCCCAGCGGTGACCCAGAGAGGATGGATGGCCTCCAGAAATCCAGTTCACCACAACCACTGGCAGCCTGCCCAACCGGAAGACTACGGAAACGGCGTTGTGCCCAGGGGCAGAGGAAGAGAAAGAAGGAGGAAGAGGCTTTTTCTCTGCTGTCTTTGGAAGGCTTTGGTCACTTGCTCTTAAAATGCCTGTTTTTGCTCTGCTGCTAGAAAGGCATTAACTGCTCTTCTCATGCAGGGGCCGTGCGAGGGTAGACCCCTGTTTCTGGTTAAGGGATGTCACCCGTGGGTCTTGTTACCGACCTCTGCGGTCACAGTGCTCAACTCCTAGGAAAGATCTAGCTAGACTCAGTGAGGCGTCCCGGAACACTGACGGGTTTCCGGAGCTAGAGCTCCCCCTGCTGGCAGTCAGGGCGTTTCGTAACGCCGCTCGGAATTATCTCATTCCTGTGAGTGCGGAAGCCCTGATTGAGGAGGGAGCTTTCAGTCGGGCACTTCTCTTCTCCTGGAGTGCTTTTCCCAAGGACTTGAGCTGACGTCGGTGTTCAGCCATTTGTGATTCTTCCTTCCCCTTGGCTATCTCCCTTTTACCGAAAATGCCCCCGTTTGCCCAGCCCGGATCGAATTGGGCTCTTCCGAACTGGGAATTTAGGTTTGAAGAATTTCTCGAAACGAGGTCCTTGTAGGACACATTTCTCACTAATAAAATTACATTTTCAAATATCAGACGCTTTGCATTGACCATCTAGATGGAAGAAGGAAAGAGAAAGGAAGGGAGGGAGGGAGGCAAGACGAGAAAGAAAAAACAGACCTGCTTTACTATCATGGGGAGAAGACATGTCTCAAAAAAATGTTTCCCTTAACTGGGATCCGGGGGATGAAGGGTGAAAAAATGCCTCAAGAAAGTTGCCCTTAGGAGTGAGGTCTACTGTACAAACGTTGGGAATCTGGTTTCACTCTGCCCTGATTGCTAAGCCTTTGCTTGCTGTAGGACCCCGTGGTTTCTGTTGAGTATAAGAATGAAGAGTAAACCTTCCCTCATTTCTAACTTCATCTTCAGACATCAGGCTCTCCAGGATCCCTGGTGGCTGAGAAACTTGATGTCCCTGTTTGGGGAATGCATCCTAGATAACGCTTTCATAGATGCCATCCTATTTTAAATTGAGAACTATTTTTATTTTTCAGATAGAAAGATGAAGGGAAGGAATAGAACTGAGACAGTCTGCAATGGATCTCTGGTTTTATGATGCAGGATAGGGGTAAGGGTTTCTGCTGGCTCTTTTTTTTCCGCTCAGACAATGGCTCATTAGGATCCACTGGCACAGAATTTGGAGGCTCCTTACAACCTAAGAATTAGAGAGGATATGTGCTGTTTCCTTCCTCTAAAAGTAGAATGGTGCCCATTTGCGAGCTCACTGAAAATAAGAAATGGAAAGACACCAAATGCAAAAATCGAAATAAAGGCATACCTCCTTCAACCCACTGAATAATTATTCAGATTTATAAAAAATGAATAATAAAGGAGCAAATCTTCATTTTACAGAAGGATGCACCATGGGATTTCTTTACATTTCAAGTTCCCCTGATGCATAAAACATATGATTAGATTTACAAAACTTGATTTACACAGTTTTTTAGGAAAACATCTCTGCAGAAAGATTAGGTGTGATTAGATGCAAGAGCTCTTCTCTCAGAAGGGAAAACAAATGAGCTTAGCTAACAGGAGATGGCAGAGTTAACGACCAAAAACTCTTCATGCCATTTGGGAGGGCTGATTTCAATTCTGTGGCGTTCTTAGAGATTTCTTAGGCAACTCAGAATGACTGCTTACAGAGATGAGAATAGAGGTCCTCTACTGGCCTGCCCCACACACTGGGTGGGGCTCAGTCTTCTCTGAACTCATGTGTTCTAGAAAAGTCTGAACAGGGCAAGTGGGAAATCATGGTATGGGGCCCCCTGTGAGGCAAAACACTGTTAGGAAAGAAAGACACAGAGAGAAAGACCAAACGCCCATGTGCTCCTGAGAGCGTTTGGCTGAAGCGAAAAGAAGAAATGTGTTATTCTAAATGAATCAGTTTGTTCCAGGGAGGTCCTAGAAGACTCTCAGAGCCTGCAGAATACAGCTGGATTTTGCAGTTTCGACTTCCATTATTTCCAAAGACCTGTCTTCCCACGAAGTTCGGCCATGTACCGGGCACACAGTATGGCCACATAGTGACGCGCAGGCTTATCTCTCATCTAGTTTCCTGGATGGTCAGAACCTACATCATTTTTAGATTCAGGAAAACCGGCCATTCTAACCTTAAAGGAAAACCAAGATTCAATTCACATACTCTTTTTTCTGATAAAGAAAGACTATTGTGATCCATTGTGAAGTATCTAGGAATTTCTGTCGTACTGTGGTCTAATCCCTGATCTGCCTTTAGCCTTCTGATCTGAGGAGCCATGAGAATCAATATCCGAGTTCCTCTCAACAGCCGCACTTTAGGATGGTTAGGGAACGTTCTTTCTCTCCTCTCTCTTGGACTCAGAGCCACAATAACACTGAAAACCTGTGTAGACGTCCACTTCATTAGCTTCCATCATGCTACAGTATTTGTTTATGATTTTATCCCTGTTCTGGTGATATAGCACATTTACTGCTCATGAATATTTGATACTGAATTAAACCATTTGTCACTCGGTTATATAAAGAACACAATTCAGTTCACAGCAAACCATTTGAAAGAGAACTCATTATTATGATATCACAATTTTATTTTATTTTATTGGAGTGTTTTGATTGTTAAATAGACAATACATGTCTTTCTCTCTCTTTTAATTTTTCTTGTCTAAAAGATGAAATCCTGCCTTTTACTTTGCAAACTACATTATTTGATTTCCTTTAAATAGAGAAAAGTCATTTTCTATAATATTAAATTGTTTAATTTGGGACAAATGGAATAATAATGTTTTGCTATGAGACAGAGTTTCAAAAAAGAGACGGAACGTTTGTCTCTCCCCACTTAAAAAAAAAAAAAAAACAAGGCCATGTTAGTATTTCAGAACAATTCAGCTAAAAGAACCAGCAACAGCCTGGTTAGAATGAAGAATTTGTAACTGGGTTCTGTGCACATTGTTTTAATCATACAGAGTCATTTAGCCATGCACAGACACATTATAAATCTTGGGTCATTATCAATATGACTGCCACGACAGAATCACTGGCTTGTGCATCTGATCAGGGCACCTACTGGGAGCAATGATGACAACAACTAGGGTTTTACTAGGCGAGCCGGACAGGCAGCAAATTCTTGCCTGCCCCGCCCCGTTTGGTAGCAGCTTCTCACCAGAGTTCCAGAGCTGACCTAGGTGCAGGGATCAAAGACCGCCTCAGGGGGGAACTGACCCTGCATGCCCTGTTCCCTCAGCTAGACCTTGCTCCTGAGAGTGACTAGGCAGCCCATTCAACAGTCTGAGAGCCCATCATTGTGAGGGGACACCATCAGCAATTAGTAAATACACAGAGATGCTCAGAGGAAAAGGTCCATAAACACACAGAGATGGGAAATTGTTCATGAAAGTGGCAAAGTGTGTTCTATATAGTCATCGATTTCACTTAACATGGCTATTTTCTGGTTTGATTTTTTTTCTTTTCCCTTTAATTTGACCAAAGCAAAGCAGGAAATGGCTCTACAGCTTAAAAAAAAATAGCCAATAAAACAAATTAAACTTCAAAGCCACTCTTTGAAATCATAAGATCTAGCCATGTAAGAAATTTGTTTTAGAGAAACAGGTTTCAATATACCATATCAGTTGCAACCATCTGCAAATATTTTCCTCTTTATATTTTCCTCCTTATAAGAATATTTTTTCAGCTTTTTTTTCCCAAAACACAAATTGCTTTTTAATGGTCCGGGGTACTTCTACATGCCCAATATATGCTGATTCATGTTCTAATATCAAACTTTCCTTTTCATTCAAATGCTTCATTGGGCGTATAATTTAGATAAAACCATAGTCAGATACAACTAGGACAAATAGACCCCTGCATGCTAACTGACTGTTAGCATGACACCAAAAATATTTAGAATTCCTCTGTTTTTCATTACATGTGATGAGTCTACTGTATGATAGTCTTTAAAAACTTTCAAAAACTCACAAGCTACATCTGATATTACTTCTAGAATAGCAAGTTGCTCTCTGTAACTTTCTAAAGATACAGTCAGTCCTCTGTATCCTTGGGTTCCACATCCAGGGATCCAACCGACAGAAGACTGACAATACTTAGGGGAAAAAATTCCAGAAAGTTCCTAAAAGCAAAATTTGAGTTTCTACATACCAGCAACTATTGACATGGCATTTACACTGTATTTACAAGTATTTACATAGCATTTACATTGTATTAGCTATTACAAGTAATCTAGAGATGATTTAAAGTATATGGGAGGATGTGCATGGATTATATGCAAATACTACAGCATTTTTTATGAGACTTGTGCATCCAAGGATTTTGGTATCCACAGGGGTTCTGGAAACGATCCCCCGCGGGTACAGAGCATTGACTATAAAGGAAAGAGAATACTAGTCAAATTATGCTCCCCCTTCAATAATCTGTTTTACGTCAAACGTTACTGCACATGTGTTTGTGATGATTTTTCCTCTCGATTAACTTTCTTCAGCAATCTCCTTTGTGCATCTGCATTGATCAAATATAATGCCCAGACCATCACAATTTATGTTTTCATGTTAGTTTCCCATTGTTGACCAAAAGGCAGTGAAATCTAAGGTAGATTTTATTTTTTAAAGGGCGAACAACAACAAAAGCTAAAGTCATATAGCTGGTTAAATGAATTGCAATGTTGGCACAATGGACTGCATTTTTTGTTTGGTTGGTCGGTCATCCTTGATCATCTGAGGACCCAGTGTCCTTGTCTGTAAACTGAGGACACTGGATTACATGGTATCTAGGTTTCTTAAAATTCTGTTTCAACTTAGGGGCTGGTTTAGAGACCAAAGCTTGGCTTTTTAGGGTAAACTCATTCAGGCTAATTCATGTGCTATTTCTTCAGCCACCTGGTCTCATGGTCAGATTGCCTGGTGTGTATTGCTGACCTTAGAAAACTTGGGGGCAGGATTCCATTCTCTGGGTTTTGACATTGTTATTGTTGCTTGGTTTTGGTTGTTGCCTTTTTTTTTGGAGGCAGGGGAGGGATTCACTCAAGTAACTTGATGTATTTCCTCGGACTTAGTTCTTTCTGTTTCTCTAACACACAAACCGTCTCCCTCTCCTTTCCTTCCAGTTCCCTGATTCTCCTTTCTAGTTTGCTTGCCTCCCTTCTTCTCTGCAGCCCTCACAGGAGTTTCTTTTTCTGACTTTCTGCTTATTCACCATTTCTCTCAACTATTGTTTCTAAATCACTTTAGATCCAGGGCCTCCTGAAAGTTTCCAGGTTTGCTTTGTTATTCCTCGGGGTTAAAGGGTCCCACAACCTGTCATGGGAACAGGAGGCTGCCTAGGGCAGAAAAGGGAAAGTTAAACTTTATTTTTTAAATGTGGTCATGAAGAAGAAGAAGATCAAGAATAGACAACAAGATTTAATGGGTTCTCTAGGGGCTCAGACAGGGCCAAAGGAGCCTTCACAAGACAAAGATCAGCCCAAGGAGAAGGAGTCATTCTATCTCCCACTTGAGCTGAGTTGAGTTACTCACTAGGTTCCAACTCTTTGCAACCCCATGGACTGCAGCACACCAGTCTTCCCTGTCCATCACCAACTCCCAGAGCTTGTTCAAACTCATGTCCATTGAGTTGATGATGCCATCCAACCATCTCATCCTCTGTCGTCCCCTTCTCCTCCTGCCTTCAATCTTTCCCAGCATTAGGGTCTTTTCCAGTGAGTCAGTTCTTCTCATCAAGTGGCCAAAGTATGGGAGCTTCAGTTTCAGCATCAGTCCTTCCAATGAACATTCAGGACTGATTTCCTTTAGGATGGACTGGTTTGATCTCCTTGCGGTCCAAGGGACTCTCAAGAATCTTCTCCAACACCACAATTCAGAAGCATCAATTCTTTGGCAGTCAGTTCTCTAGGCCAGAATACTGGAGTGGGTAGCCTTTCCCTTCTCCAGGAGATCTTCCCAACCCAGGTATCGAACCCAGGTCTCCCACATTGCAGGCAGATTCTTTACCAGCTGAGCCACAAGGGAAGCCCAAGAATACTGGAGTGGGTAGCCTATCCCTTCTCCAGTGGATCTTCCCGATCCAGGAATTGAGCCAGGGTCTCCTGCATTGCAGGCAGATTCTTTACCAATTGAGATATCAGGGAAGCCCCTCTGTCCCAGAAATCTCCTAAATGTGGCAAGACCCAGACCTGTATCTGGCCTCCTCTGTGGGCAGGTGAGGGACCTTCCCAATGCTATCACCAAATTAGTGGTAAGAAGTCACCAAATTAGTGACTGGCATAACCTGAGCACCTCATTCTCACTGATCAACAAAGATGCATCTTATCATTCATTGTAGCCCCTCCACTGCGGTAAGAAAACACACCACCACAGCCACTCACCCAGTCATTCTTGAAAAGAACAGTTTTCAGTGAAATGTAAACCACTCAGAAACCAAAGTCTAATAACACGAGGATTCAAGTTGCTTTAAGTCTCAGGACAAAGCATGGCATTTAAAAAATATAGTGAAGTTGGTCATCAAAGTAAAGTGAAAGTCACTCAGAGTACTGAAGTGGGTAGCCTATCCCTTCTCCAGTGGAACTTCCCAACTCAGGAATCGAACCAGGGTCTCCTGCATTGCAGGCTACCCACTCCAGTACTCATGGGCTTCCCTTGTGGCTCAGCTGGTGAAGAATCCACCTCCAGGGAGACCTGGGTTTCGATCCCTGAGTTGGGAAGATCCCCTGGAGAAGGGAGTGGTAGCCTTTCCCTTGGTCATCAAAGAAAGGATATAATAGTAGAGAGCAGTACCCGTCGAGCAGAAAGAAGCATTTTCTAAAAAATCAGAAAGCTCTCTGCTCCCATTGTTATTACTGGTATTCGATATTGACCATGTTTTCTACTCACACCCAAATGTGGACAGACAGTGCTATTTTCTTCCCTGTTAGTGCGTACATGGCTGACAGTATGCAGAGCCCAGCCTTTCCTCTCCACCTCTGGTGGCACCTGGCCTTTCAGAGGCATATATAAGAGCCTGTTTTGATTCTGGGTAGCCTCTGGGTAGCCTCTATCATGGCTGGGTAGCCTCTATCATGAACTCCAAAAACCAGAGCTTATGTATGTAGGAAGCTTGAGTGGGAAGAATCGGTGGCAGAGATCCTTGTCTTGGCTGGGGCATATAGAGACCCAGGCTCACCAGAACCCTCTTCTTGAGATCCATGCTAAATGAAAACTTCCCAGAGCTCTCAGCAACTCTTGATCAAGCACATGCAGAAAGTATTATTTAAGGAACCACTCAGTCCCAGTCCCTGAGGATACGCAGAGGGACAAGCCTGGCCCAAGGCTGAGCTCCTACAGCAAGACCCGTGAGATCCAGAACCACCTCTGCTCCCACCTGCCTGGTTTGCCATGGGAGCGGGGACTCCCCCAGGAGAATCCTGAGGGGCTGGGAATGTTGTAAGAATGCTGAGTCAGTGAGGAGAAAAGTAACTGCTTCCTGCAGGTGCCATGTGGACTTCAGCTGCCTGTCAAGGCATTTTCATCTCCAACTGCAACGTGTTCACTGAGTAGCAACTCCCGCATATTAGCTTGGGAACCAGGTCTGCCAAGATGACCTGAAAACACTTGAAATCGGTGCCATCCCTGCAATTAATGAGGGGTGGAGCATCTCTAGGGGTCAATTTCCTATTTGGATACACTCAAGTGTATCCAGTTTGTTTCAGAATCGTAATAAAGGCCCTCAGTGAATCCAATATACAAACCCCTGTTCTGGGGCTATGCCTGATGTAGATCCCACTCTGGATTTCATGGAGGGGGGAGATCTACCTAATTCCTTTTTGCTTCATGGGACACTGTGTCTTCTCATGCAGGCTATCAGTAGTCCAGGGCTTCCCTCGTGGCTCAGCTGGTAAAGAATCCGCCTGCAATGAGGGAGACCTGGGTTCGATTCCTGGGTTGGGAAGATCCCATGGAGAAGGGAACGGCTTCCCACTCCAGCATTCTGGCCTGGAGAATTCCACGGACTGTATAGTCCATGGGGTAGCAAAGAGTTGGACACAACTTTCAGTTTCACTCTCATCAATGGTCCTCGTGAAGCAACTAGAGAAAACACACAAAAGGGAAGGCATAATATTTAAGATTTCTCTTAAGAGTTCTCTTCAAGCTGTTGGCAACACTGGTTAGAGAACTTATGCTAAAATTTTTGCAGACACCTCTGGAGTTCGGACGAGCTCACCTTAAAATAAACAGGCCTCATCAATTGTGCGAGGTGAGGTTTTCTTTGCAATTTAGCTACCTTGTGTGTTTTTATGGCAACCTCCCTCCCACCCCCACCCCACCATTTATCACGTCATCTTATCACAGTCTCTTTCTCAGGGACGCAAATAGCACACTAATGTTTCCTTTTGTGAGGGTGAGTTGTCAATCTCTTCAGAAAGGGAATAACTACAGACAGCTCTTTCTTTTGATAATCTTCCTGACACTTGCCTGAGCCCGACTGATCCATCACAGAAAGCCTGGCTCCGTGGAGAGGCGCATGCTGACAGTCAATCAGTGTGGATGTCACTGTGTGTCCATCAAGAAAATATGTAAAGTGAACCATTGTGTACTTTGCGCTAGTAAATAGGCTTTCTTTTCTCCTAAATCTTGTCTGTTTTTCATTGGCTGACAGTGTAAATACAACACACAGAACTCTGCCCTTTTAACATGCAAGTCTGAAAGCCATCCTCTTGGTGCAGTTTTCAGCCTATTGGTGTACTGTTATTTTCCTTGACGAAGGAGCGGGAGCATGAACATGAAGACTCAAAATGCCATACGTTGTCAGGCTCAAGAGCAGCTTGTTAGACTCAGGAATGCGGGACTTGGTGTGAAATTGCTATTGCACTGCATCACCAACCATAAACCTTCCAGTCACCAGAAACCCTCTCAGAGACCATGGTCGTCAGTTTGTAAATGTAGAGCAATTTAGAGAACTTGGAGGAGGAGGCTAGGAATATGGAACTATAAAAATATAACGTAGTCATTTCTCCGAAGGAGTCTGATACATCAGCCTTGGTGAAGCCCAAAACTTTCTCTTGGAAACTTTTTTTCCCCATCTGATGTGGGGTTGAGGGCCAAAAGGGAAGGTATGGTGGGAGGAAGGAGTTGGGGAGAGGCTGGGATGGAAAAAGGAAAAATAGATTTTATATTTACATTGGTGTACTGGGTAGGCAGGTCGGTCACTGGCTGTAGGTGGCCCTATTCCTTCCTTTCTGGGAATAAAAATGGATAAAAACCACCAGCAACCGACCGCCAACTGGGACTGGCTAAGATCTGTGGCTAGAATTATAACTGGACCTGTGAGACGTTTAGATTCATTATATACAGTCTTTTAAATAGAAAAATCTGTAGAAACCTAAATGTCCATTGATCAAAAATGATTAAAAAATTACAGGGATTCATACTATGGAATCTTCTACTGCCATTCTAATGAGGGAGATCTTTTTGTTCTGCTGTAGAGATGTGTCCAGTATGTGTGGAGTGAAAACAGCATTTTGCATTATGATATGAATAGTGCAATTCCATATTTTATTTCTAAAGCTTGATACAAATGCCAACAATTAACAATGGTTAATCCTGAGGTAGTGGGATTGTGAGAGACCATATTTTATTTTTTTACATTTCAGATGCTTGCTTGAATTTTTTTCAAACAAGTGTTCATTTGCTTGGCTATTTCTCTTAAGCCTATAAAAAAATTTTACTTTCATTCATACATAATCTCCAAGGCACGAAGGGGTTTAGGAAAGAAATTTCATGTGCCCTCATTACCTTGGAGAAAAGGATATGTGTACTTTATACATATGTATTATGTATAAATGTGTATATTATATATAAACTAATATTTATATAGTAAATATTTATATATTTATATTTCATCCTGGGGTCAAAATTAGGATGAAAAATCCATGTTTAGAAAACTCTCAGGCAGACTTTCCTCTCGTTGGCTGAGAAAAATAAGATTTTGGTGTGCTCTGCCAATGCAACTGAATTGAATTGAATTTGTTTAAAGGAAGAGAAACTGGTTCTTCTAGGCCTCCCACAAAGATCTAGGGATTCCATGACAAAGAAATAATAATCCCTGTGGCTTCTAGACTAAAAAGAATTCTGTAGCATCAACATAAACAAACATCCTAATAAAACCCCCTTTTACTTTAAACACATATCTCTGTGAATTATTTTTCCTTGTCATTTTGACTGAAAATAAAAGATGTCTTCAAAAATAAATAACTGACCAGGAAAATGAACCCCTGATTTGAAAATTCAGGGAGCGTGCCAACCCACAGCACTGGAATTTTGTACAAGACTGTAACTCCTAATAAAAAGCATGAAGTATTACACAAAAACCCTGAGGTGGAAGCTGAGAGACCAGGGCAGTGATACTCGTGGATTAGAGCAGAAAGAAACGCACCGTGCATATTCGTGAAGGTGCTTTCTAGTCCGGGGAAGGGATGGTGTTTCATTAAGGATGGGATCAGAGGACTTGACTCAGATACCTTTTTTTTTTTTTGCCCCTGTCAATAGAATAATCTGTAAAGAAATGAAGTGAAATTCGATGAGAATTTTTAAATGACTTTTAAAATCTCTTGATGTGATGTGTGGATCCGAACACACTTTTTGTCTTCTGCTCCAAGAGTGGGCTATGCTGAGACTACTGCAGAAACAGTAACAGAACACACGCACAGACTCCTTCAGCACGTCCACGCGAGAAAGAACAAGAGATGCGTAGCATAAAAACGTAGAAGCATTTAAGAAATACTCACACTTCATGGTAAAATAGGATTACAAAACCTTTGGAATAAGTTTGCTCGTAAATGTTAACCTAATGGCAATTCTTAAACGTAATCAAAAGGGAACAATGCTGTATGTCCATCAGTGGGAACGTTAGTTTACAAATCACGCTACATCTAATAATGGGATGCAGCCATGACAAATGATGGTTTAGATTTAATGACAAAGATAGGAAAGTGATAATTATGTAAATTATATATTTGTATCTTACAGGTGAGATTTTATTGGTATTATATAAAGTGATGCTATATATTTTATTATATACAGAATTTTAAATTTTTTATTATATAAGATGAGAAGATCTGATCACAATACCATATGAAGTGGTGGGTTCCTTTTTGTAAAAATACCTGCTATACATAAGCAAAGTTTAAAAAGTGTAATACAGAGAAAACAAAGTCTAAAAATGGGATATGTATATGTGTATGTCCTCAGGAAGGGACTTCTGGAGGGATGTGGACTACGAGGGGACACAATAGTTTGCTATGATGCAAGGGATGTTTTGATGTAGGTGGTCATGATATGAATGTATATACTATTAAAAAAATTTTTTTTAGTATTGAGTCACGCATTTATGATTTGTGTACCTTCTATGTGTATTTTACATCTCAATGAAAAAAGAACATAGGACAAAAGTATTAATGATACGATCTTTGGAAAATACATTTGATGCTGATTTTTCTTAGTCTATCTTCCTATAACTTAATTTTTTTACAACAATCACTGCTGCTGCTAAGTCACTTCAGTCGTGTCCGACACATACTTCTTTTATAATCTGAAAATAGTAATAAAGCACCTATCTCAAAAAAGAAAGCCACAGAGAGCAGGGACGGTAGGGATTTTTCAGAATTGAGGCAGAGTGTGCCTCTGTCAAGCTCATTTCTTTATTTGTGGAAGAGACATATTATCCATATCATGTTTTCCATACATTGTACACGTTTTCCCCCCCATCCCAACTAAATCGAGTTTTCGCTTCGTGGTTAAAAGGTGCAAGTAACATGGAGACCTCATCCTCCTGCCTCATTAGGAAAATATCCAACCAAAAGAGGTCAGCAAGCAGAGCAGTGTCCAGCCCGGGAGGGAAGTGAATGAGAGAGGAGATGAAGGAAGGCCCGTCTCAGATTCCCGCCGCTCTGCCCTCCAAGTTGAAGGGCTCCGTTGAGGTGTGTTGCTGTGTACGTGACAGGTTATGTTTATTTCATGTTCTGAATGATTCCTTTTTAACCTACCAAGTATTTATAGCCCATAGAAACTCAGAGATGAAAGTTCTTCCAATGTGCAAAAGCCACAAATGACAAAATCTTGTTAGAGTGGCCGAAGCCAGGAGGGCTCTCAAGCCCGCGTGTGTGTCTGTCCGTCTGAAGCCCGGTTCATTACGACTGAGCTTTTCTGGGCTGGTCCTCAGTGGAGAATGGGTGACCCTAGGAGACCATTGCGACCACTGTGTTGTGAGCTGAAGGAGAGCCATTGAACACAACAAAAAGGATGCTTCAAGGACACACGGCAACACAATCAGAACCATGCCACAGGCTCTGATGGCTAGGAGGTGACAGCGGGAGTGATACAATTAGGGACAGGAGTGGTTCAATTTAGGGGGAAAAAAAGCCCACAGAAGTATGCTGTTTTCGGGACAAAGAGGCTGAGTTCTAAAGTACCCCCAATAAGCAGCTTCCACAAAGGGCTGACCATGTGCCTGTAGCAGATGGCCCTTTAAGCCACACTCAGACCTGGCGCTCTAAAAAGAGTTCGGGGCAGCAGGCTTGCAGGCGAGGGAGAGCTGAGCTGCGTGAGGATGTGCGGGTGCCCTGGGTACCAGAGACAGGCCGAGCCAAACAAAGCTGCCCCTGGCAGGACTGGTGAGTCTCCAGCCTGTGTCTGTTCTCCTCCTGCCTCTTTCCTGTCCCCCCTCCTCCCCACAGCTCCCCGCTTTATGCATTTTGAAGGGATAAGCCAGTTGAGGATGCCCACGACTCATTTGTTCAGCCATTTGGGCTACAAAGCTCAGTCAACCCAGCAGTGAACACTTTTCCTCTAGACAAAAATTCTCAGAAAATAAGAGCTTTATCACCTTCTGGATGTCCAGGTTGGAAAAAGCTACGTCCTCCCTAGCAGGACTACTAGGATGCATATAATCCCATCAATGACAATGACTCATTATCAAGAAGTAGGGGAAGACAGAGATGAAGAAGACAATGTGGAATAAAATATTTTAACCATATCATTTTCCAGGACTGTTGGGCCCAGGTTAATCCTTTATAAATATGATCATAAGCCAGTCATGAAAAATGAATCTCAGCCAGCCCTTTGATGGGGTCTTGGAATAGGAGCAATAGGGAAAGCCCAGCACTTCATCTTTCCCAGGCTACTCTTGAGTCTGGGGACATGGAGTTCAGAAGTGCAAAGATCCAATTCGACATCTCTAAACGCTGACATCCTTGACTTTTGGGAGGGCTCTGGGTACACATTTTTCATTTCTCTTGCAGTTCTTGTGAGTAAGTTTCCTTCTTCAAATACGACTGTTGTGTGCAGTAACATTAGTGCGGGGAGGAATCTGTGCATATTTTAGAAAAGATAAACCCTGAAAATCCTATCAGTTTTAGGAAACAGACTTTCTCTACTAGTAGGCACAAGAGCAGTCTGCCTTAGAAAAAAACACATGCTTGAAACTGACTTACTCTATAGGCACTCAGAGAATGGCATGTGGGACTCAGGGTTTCAGAGTACAGTTGTGCAGTTTGTGCACTGAACAAATAATCTCAAACTATGATGTGCAAGCTCATTTATCATACGTGGAGGCGTTGCTTGATGCTAACAAGTAGATGAATGTCTTCTTGGGATACTGTTGTCCCGTATCAGCATAAATACTGCTCTTGTGTTCTCCTCTATGCCCTGACTCAGGGATGATGGCATGTGCCGTGCGTGCACATGCCTTACTTTTGTCTGTCCAATGCCCTGACTGTCCAACCACCATGGAAAAAGCACTTGGGTTATCTGCACACCACATGGCAATAAGCTCACCAACCTGTTCCTCAGTAACGATAATGATTATTTCCACATACTGAATTTCTACTACACGCCAGGACCCGTGCTGGCTGAGGGCTTTCCAGATGATGTTATTTAGGCTCTTTCTCCCTGTCAACACAGGGAGGTTGACGGACCCAAATTCAACCTCAGGTCTGTCTGACCCCAGAGGTCATGTTCTTCAAATGGTGACTGTGAGGTCAACTCTTCCCTCCCTCCCTCTGACCCTCCGTCAGCTCGCACAGGATCCACGTGATCTCCTGCACAGGAATGCTTCTCCCTGCCCCACCATTCCCCTCCTAATTCCTCATCTTTTGAGTTCTCAGCTTCAGAATTGCTTTCCCTAGAGAAATGAGGCCTTTTCCTCCCCAGCACTTATAGCCCACAGACAATGCATGTTAGTTTGTACTTAAGACTTGTTCACTGTCTACACTGCAGACCTTGCCAGGCAGGCCTGTGCCTGGTACCTGTACCACTGGGTGCCTGATGCCCAGGGCTGGGCACGCAGGAGGGCTTATGAACATCTGATGAAGGAATGAATGGCAAAGAAGGGTGTAAGCAAGGCAGATATCACTCCTCTTTAAATTGCTTCTAGTTTAGCCACGATTCTAATTGTGTGGAAAACTCACAGTTGACACTGCCTCCTTCCTTCAACAATCACTTCGTATTGGTGGCTTCACCCAGTCTTCCTGAGGAGCCCCCAGATCCCTTTTGCTCGGGTCTCCCCAAATATCCCTCGTCTTGACCCCGCTACTCCTCCCTCTCCTAGGAGGGCTCTTGACCTCCCCTGGATGATGAAATTCTGGCCTCACGTCCTGCAGGACAACATCTTTCCTAGGTTCTCTGGTAAGACGCAAGGCTGCTCACCATTTTTAGTGTTAACGTGACTCAGTCCCACCACTAAGTACAATATTATTCATTAGTTTCGTGTACCATGATCATATTATAGTGGTATAATACACTGTGACAATCTTGATACTGTCGTCTGACGAGCCAACAAACCTGACAAACTCATTTTAAGGTATCTGCAATTTAAAGAAAAAAAATGTACACTCTAATGTCACCGCATCCTCCCCATGAGAGGAGGGGCTGGACCCACTCAGAGTATGACATTCTGAGATGCTGTCAGAATCCTGAAAGTTAAACAAAAATCCTCGTGGTGTTACAAGTGAGAAGACAAAAGCAGCCGCCACCTGAATAGATAGCTGTCACTCCAGACGACAGCCTGCCTGCTATTCAGAGGCATTGCTTTGGAGGGGGATGCTGTGCTGAGGCTTCTGCGGGCGTTTCCACCAGGTACCTGACTCCAGCAGTTGGTGGTGGGAGGTCCTCACCCATTATGGCTTGTCCCTCATGCGAAGGCCATGGTTCTGTGTCTGGGGAACAAAGGCTATCGTAGGGCCCCAACATAGTAGCCCTGTTGTGAGGTACAGCAGTATCCACCATTTATATTAACCCAGAGAACTGCAGTACAAAGCTGTGTTGAACCATACCTCATTCAGGCTTAATGTGCCCATTTAACTCTGTTGCTGTATTTTTTTTCAATTGTACCTGACCTCAGATCAATGTTTTCTGACTTTTCCATGTATAGATCTCCTATCAGAATTAATGACTTGCATCTTTAAAGAAAAAAAAAAAAAATTGGCTCCAAACAGAAGAACAAAAATTCTAGGCAGTTCTGAGCCTTCCGAGGAGGAAAGAAACCCCCAGGAGCTTGTAAGAAACTATCAACTGTGTTTGCTTAGTTAGAGCAGAGGCTCAGCGGCTGGTTTTGAAAGCACCGGGCAGAACCTTTACCTCCGCGGTCAGAGTCGAGCCCCCGGACTTAAAGGGGGCGGCGTGTGTCTGGAATCATTTCCCAGCCTTAATAGGAAACTCTGTCCTTCCCAGGCATCAGATTAGTGCTCCTCTGTGACCCCAGCACGCCAGTAACTCCAAGCCGCTGAGATGATGCTCACCTTTGGGAAAAGAATGCTCTAATCTTGAGCGTGTTCCGACGGCTGCAAGAAATCCTCTCCCCCCGCCGCCAGGGTTGCGTGTCCTTGGCCTTTTTTTTTGTTTGCTTTTGTGGTCTGGGCACACTGCTCCTCTCCTGCCTGGGTGAGGGAGCAGCGCGGAGCCTGTGGGGCTCCCCCCCTCACATCCTCATCTGGATAGCAGGCTTTTTCAACCCCCAGTCCTTCACAGGTAGGAAGCACATCACAACTCATTAGTAATTTACTGCTACAGTAATTTTTATAATTACTGCCAGGAGGCCTCATTAAATTTGATCTAATGAATAAATATTGTATTTTTCAACGTGATTACCAGAACAGCTTAAGCTGAGTGCCATAAACAATTATTTTCCTCACTACTCAGGATGTCGGTGACTATTGATTTTTATTTCATAAAGAATTTACTGTAGTAATACTAATATAAATTTATGACTTTGAGAATAGGCAACATCCCTTGTGTCAATTCAGAAGCAACAAACAGTCCCAGAAACAGCCAAAGCGGGAGGCTGGGAGTCAGAAGGAAAGAATGGAAGAGAGGTCTGCCGAGTGTGGCTGGCCGGGGAAGGACGAGGTAGAAACGGTTTGATGCTGCTGACTTCCGATTGTGAACCGAGATCAAGGAACCCGCATGTCATCAATTCCTGACATGTGAGTCTGGAGCTCCCAGGCTGAACAATATTGCTGGCAGCTGATTTTCATATTTTGTAAGATCGAGTCAATAAATTCTGCTCATTTACATATTTCCAAAGTAAGACATGAAAACCAGGCTCTAACAAGGAAAGATTCACACCAAAGCCCTTGTTCACTTATGCTACCTTAGTGCCACTGAATATCTAGAGCTCCCCCTCTTTTATTCTGGTTTCTAATGTCAGGTAATGGAATTTCACATCTTAACTAGTGGGATGGATATTCCCCTCCATCTTGTGCTTTTTCTCCCACTGGGATTCTGTTGGTTCTATTTCTCTTCCAGTAGCCGAAGCACCAGCTGGCTGCCCCAGGGGACCCTCACTTGTCCTGGCTGACTCGGTGCTTTCACCAGACTTCTCTTCCACCCCAGGGCGGTCATCCTCAACCCTGGCTGTACATTAGAATCAGGGGGAGGAACTTTAAAAACACGCTGGTACCCAGGTCTTGCCCCAGAGAGTCTGACTAAACTGGTCTGGGTTAGGGCGTGGCTTTAACTCTTCTTGTTTGAACTCACCAGATGATTCTGATGCGCAGCCAGGTTCTAAAACCACTGCCCTGGAAGGTAAGTAGATGAGGGCACGGGACAGAGTGAGCTAGGAGCCAGAGCTCCCCAGCCGGTGGCTAGTTGTCATAGGTGGAACTGTGTCTTCCCCAAATTCACATATTGACATTCTAGCCCCCAGTACCTCAGAATATGACTGTAACTGAATAGAGGACTTTTCAAGAGGTAATTACGGTACAATGAGGTCATACGTGTGGGTTCTGCCCTTACAAGAAGGGGCGATTAGGACACAAGTGAACAAAGGGGAAGACCATGTGAAGATACTGGGAAGAGATGGTACCTACAAGCCAAGGAGAGAGGCTTCAGAAGGAACCCACGCTGCCAACACTGTGATCTTGGACTCCTAGCCTCCCACATTGTGAGAAAATACATTTCTAGTGTTTAAACCACCCAGTCTGTGGTGCTTGGTTATGGCAGCCCTAGCCAGCTAATACAGCAGCCTTCACAGATCATGGAGCCTAGTGGGTACAAGCAAAGACTCTGGAGGAGAAACGAGTCTCAAACCCAAGGTCCGTCACTTACCAGATGTACTACAGTGTCTTGATGTTCTGGTTATCTATTGCTGTGTATCGAGTGACCTCAAAGCTTAGTGGCATAAAACAACTGTTTTTTGTCACATTCACCAACTTTGTGGGTCAGAAATTTAGACAGGGCATTAAGGGGCAATTTGTCTCTGTTCTACACTGTCCAGGGCCCCAGCTGGAAGATTGAGAGTGACTCATGGGTTGGAGCTGAGTATCATCTGAGGGCTTGTTTTCTCACGTCTGGATATAATGCTAGCTCTTGTACTAGCTGGGCCCTCCAGTTGACGCTGTTACCCGGAAAACCTACGTGTGGCTTCTTCATGGAGCATGGGCTTCCTTACAACATCGTGGTAAGAATCCACGGGGATCTGTAGATTGCATTTACAGATCATTTACAAAATGATTTGTAGTACAGTCATTTTGGACATGGGGGGAAGGGGAGGAGAGGGTGAGATGTATGGAGAAAGTAACATGAAAACTTACAATACCATATGTAAAATAGATAGCCAATGGGAATTTGCTGTATGACTCAGGGAAGTCAAACAGGAGCTCTGGGTGGGATGGGAAGGGAGATGGGAGGCAAGTTTGGGAGGGAGGGGACAAGGATGTACCTATGGATAATTCTTGTTGACATATGACAGAAAACCACAAAATACTGTAAAGCAATTATCCTTCAATTTAAAAAATAAATGAAAAAAAAAAAAAGAATCCATGGGGAGAAAGACAGTAAGAAGCATTCTACCTTTATAAAGCCAGGCTTGTAAGTCATGCAGCAGCAGTGTTTCCACAGCATTCTACTCATTAAGTCAGCCACAGAGGCTTTCCCTGGCTTAAGGAGTAAGGAAATACTCCAAGGCAATGGAGTTCTGGGAAAGCAGGGTTCTGGAAAAGCAGGAGGGACCAGAAATACTACTGTGACCACGTTTTGGAAAATGCAATCTGCCACACTTGGACAAGTTTCTTACCTCTCTGAATATCTGTTTCCCTACCTTTAAACTAGAATGATGTAAACTAACTCATTTGGCTGTGGTAAGGATTAAAATGGCAACATTATAGCAGAGTGCCGGGCACATGTAAGTGCTTACAAAATTCTAGTTGCTTCTAACATCAGGCCAAATATGTTTATTCTGGTCAGGCCTTGAGGGATGACGAGGATGTAGGGAAAATGAGGTCAAGAGATCAACAGATAGCGTAACAGGGCACAGAGAAAAGGGCCAATGAGAACACAGGGAGAAGGCAGCTATCTGCTGCCCAAGGAGAGAAGCCTCAGATCTTGCTAGCACACTAACCTGGGACTTCCAGAACCTTAAGAAATGAGTCTATTGTTTAAGCAAAAAAAAAAAAAAGAGAGAGAGAGAGAAATATCGGGAAAATATTACTTGAGATATGGAGGTTATCCCTCAAAAGTTGTAAAAATTGCAGTTAAAGTAGGACTGGGGTTCTGGAGAAGTGGAGAAAGACGTTGTTGCTTTTCATTAGGAATCCGTCAGAAATATTTGATTTTTTTTAAAAATACATGCATAATGCTTTAATTTAAAAACACAACAGTGTGTGTGGGTACTTCCCTGGCAGTCCAGTGCTTAAGACTCTATGCTGCCATTGGAGGGGTCACAGGTTCTATGCCTGGTCAAGGAACTAAGATCCTGCATGCCTTCTGGCATGGCCAAAAAAAAAACAAAAACCCATGAAGACATGCCCAAAGTGGTTGTCCCTGTTATAAATAAATGCAAAGAAATTATTCTTTTTTATAGTGATTAAATTGATGTTTCCTAACAATGAGTTGCTATTACAGAATTTAGACATTTTTAAGACTGAAGGACAAAAATTATATGCAGAGTATGATCTTAGCAACGTTAACAATACTTAAGTTCAACACCCATGTAATCCAATTCTTACCTGTGGCTACCTGTGAGTGGCAGGATGTGGATGATTTAAATTATGAAATTTCAGTTTTATATAAAAGTAATTAAAAAGTAAGAATAAATTTTAAAATATGATGAATATAAGCTTATTGCCCGTATCTATCTTTTCTCTCCATCTCAACATATCAGTCAGCATTTTAAAATGTAGCATGGTTAACATTTTTACAATATTTATTTATTTGGCTGCTCTGAGTCTTAGTTGCGGCACACGGGATCTTTAGACGCAGCATGTGGGATCTAGTTCCCTGACCAGTGATCCATGCCACTAGACCATAAGGGAAGTCCAAAACTTCTTGGTAACAAGACAATATTGAAATTCTTATATCAAGATGGATGAGACTAAGGAGGTATTAATATCCTTCAGCAGGTATTAATATCCTTACAGATATTAATATCCTCTAAGTCTTTCTATTCTTAGAAAGACTGCAGGTCTGACTGTTAAACCCAAGGAACAAGAATAAGTTCCAAGGATGCAAGGGTGAGAAAAGTTCCTTAAAAACAACAGTAAGCTTCAATATAAAAAAATGAGTTGTATTTCTATATGTAAGTGATCATCTAAAAATGAAATTAAGAAAATAATTTAAATTTCAATAGCATCAAAAAAAGTAAATTACTTGGGAATAAATTTAACCAGGGAGATGGAAGACTCAGAAACTATACTAGAAACTATAAAACATTGTTGAAAACAATTAAAGTATACCTAAATAAATGGAAAGACATCCCATGTTCATGCATTGGAAGACTTAATTTTGTTAACATGGCAATACTCCCTAAATCAGCTTACAGACTCAATGTAATTCTTATAAAAATTCCAACTTCCAATTTTGCAGAAATGGATAAACTGATACTAAGTTCAGTTCAGTTCAGTCGCTCAGTCGTGTCCGACTCTGCGACCCTATGAATTGCAGCACCCCAGGCCTCCCTGTTCATCACCATCTCCCGGAGTTCACTCAGACTCACGTCCATTGAGTCAGCGATGCCGTCCAGCCATCTCATCCTCGGTCGTCCCCTTCTCCTCAAAAAAATAAAGTCTGACACTGTTTCCACTGTTTCCCCATCTATTTCCCATGAAGTGATGGGACCAGATGCCATGATCTTCGTTTTCTGAATGTTGAGCTTTAAGTCAACTTTTTCACTCTCCTCTTTCACTTTCATCAAGAGGCTTTTATATGAAATTGCAAAGGGCCCAAAATAATCAAAACAATCTTGAAAAAGAAAGTTGGAGGAAAATGTTCCAATTTCACAACTTACAGCAAAATTAGTAATTGAACAGTGTTGTCGTGGCCTAAGGACAGACATAAAAATCAAGGAATAGAACTAAGAGTCCAGAAATAAACCCCTCATATCTGGTTGACTGATTTTCAACAAGGGTACTGAAATCATCCAATGGGGAAAAAAATGTCTTTTTGACAAATGGTGCTTGGACAACTGGATATTCACATGCAACAGAATGAAACTGGACCCTTACCTCATACACATACAAAAATGGATCACAGATGTAAAAATTAAAAAATGTCAAACTCCTAGAAGAAAAACATAGGTATAGATCTTCATGATGCTGAATTTAGCAATGGATTCCTTTTTAAAAAATTTTATTTTTGACAATGGTGGCTTTCTGTTGCTATGCGGGCTTTTCGCTAAGTTGAAGAGAGGGGGTTACTCTCAAATGCAGTGTGCAGGCTTCTCATTGCAGTGGCTTCTTGTTGCAGAGCGCAGGCTTCAGCAGTTGTGGCTCATGGGCTCGAGAGCGCAAGCTCAATAGTTGCAGCACAGGGCGCTTCACTGCTTCCATGGCACAGGGATCTTCCTATGATCCAGGGATCTTCCTGGATCAGGGACACAACCGTGTCTCCTGCACTGACAGGCAGATTCTTTGTCACTGAGCCATCAGGAAAGCCCAGCAATGGATTCTTATATATAACAGGGATTCTTAGACATAACATCAAAAACACAAGCAACAAAAGGAAAAAATCACTACAAGGGACCCCTTGAAAACGAGAACTTTAGTGCACCAAAGAGCACAATCAAGCAAGTGGAAAAGATATTCCGGCAGTTACTCAGTCAAAGAATTATTACTCTTACGGCCTAGCAATTCCACTCCGAGGTTGAAATTGCATGTTGAAACAAAATCTTGCAAATGAATGTTCATAGCAGCATTATTCACGAGACAAAAGTGAGTACAATCAAAATACTCATCCACTGACTGGGAAAATCGTGGCATAACCATAAAATGGAATACAATCAGGCCACAAAAAGAAATAAAGTACTGATAACTACTATAAGGATGAGCCTTGAAAACATGCTAAGTGAAAAAAATTAGACACAAAAAGTCACATACTGTATATTCCCAAATATCCAAAACAGGCAAATCCAGGAGACAGAAAGCAGAGTTCCTATGGACTGAGGACAGAGAAAACGGGGAATGACTGTTTTAGTGATTGGTTTCTTTTGGTGGGGGAGGTGGTTGATGAAAACGTTCTGGTAATGGTTGTACAACACCATGAATGTGCTGGAAGCCGCAGAATTGTACATTTTAAAATATTAATTTTATTTTTGGCTGTGCAGTGTCTTCCTTTGGAGAAGGAAATGGCAACCCACTCCAGTGTTCTTGCCTGCAGAATCCCAGGGACAGGGGAGCCTGGTGGGCTGCTGTCTCTGGGGTCGCACAGAGTCGGCCACGACTGAAGCAACTTGGCGGCAGCAGCAGCAGTGTCTTCCTTGCTGCTCGTGGGCTTTTTCTAGTTTCCGCCAAGTGGGGGCGCTCTCGCTGCTATGCATGGACTCATTATGGCGGTTTCTCCTGTTGCGGAGCACAGGCTGTTGCGCACACAGGCCTCAGTGGTTGCCACACACAGGCTCAGTGGTTGCGCTGCACAGGCTTAGCTGTCCCATGGCATCTTTGCAGACCAGGGAGGGAACCCGTGTCCCCTGCACTGGCAGGTGGATTCTTGACCACTGGGCCACCAGGGAAATCCAGAACTGTACATCTTTCAATCTTTTTAAATTAAGGAAAAAAGCAACAAGAAGCAAACATTAAGCCTTGAGGGCATGCAGCCCCGCCCATCCTCCAGCTTCTAGTCCATTTGTCCTGTTTCAGTTTTCTAAAACATCAGTTGACTTCCCTCCCCTGCTCTCAAAGAATTACTTGGAGGGAAGATCGAGGCATGGGGGCTCCGGCGCCAGCTATGCAGTTCCAAGTGCCAGAGGTTGTCACAGTTTGTGGTGGCTGGTGGGAGGCCCTTGCCCCTCAGCACCCCCACCTGCCAATCCATGGACTGGACTTTCCAAAGACTCCAGGTGTAGGGAGGCCACCCACTCCCACCACCATTTCTCTCCCGTTAGTGATTCCACATTTTAAAACTGGAGATTCTGCCTTGCTGTAAAAAAGAAACAAATGGGCTCTCACCCGCTGCAAGGCGCCATGCCATTTTACTCGGGTAAGCTGAGTTATGAGTTGTTTTTCTTTTTTTCCAAAGGTGGGACAGTACTTCCTCCCCTGTGTCAGAGGGTTCAGCCAGGAAGGAATGGTAAGAACCATGACTACGAATGAGCAGCCTCGCTTCCAGGCTGTTTCCACACTAGGGAAAGGGGTCACAGCATAGTTTCAGTGTTAAGATGTGTAAAAAAGATGAAAAAAAAAAACAAAAAACTTCAAATTTTTTTGAAGTAGGACGAAAACATCCAAGCCTTTTAACTCCACTGTATTAGGCAAACTGATACAGCTCAGAAATTTTCCTTTATACCAACTGTCAATGCCAGAATTTTGTATTCTGTTTTGTAAGGATTTCATAAAAGTCTTAAAAACTAAAAAAATAAAAATGCTAAACACTAGGCAAGCTTGATACTAGGTTGTTTCTAAAACCTAGTTTTCTGGTAAAGCAAACTAAGTTGAAATCAAACCTCTCTCTTACCAGGGCCTGTCTGTCAGCTCTCTCCAGTACTTTAGAAATCCCACATGTCACTTTGCTGAAATCAGTTAATCGAATTCTTGGTGTCTGCCCTGGTCATCCTTTTCTCCCCCTCCCCAACACTGAAAAAGAAGATAAATAGAATCTATCTCCATTTTACTTAGTCATTTAGTTCAGTAACATCTGTTTATCATGATTTACAAAAATCTGACTGGCAATGAGAATTCCAAGAATCATTTGCATAAAGGAATTTTATTTACATCTTTTCCTCCTAAAGCACTAGGTTAGGAGAAGGCGATGGCAGCCCACTCCAGTACTCTTGCCTGGAAAATCCCATGGACAGAGGAGCCTGAAAGGCTGCAGTCCAGGGGGTCGCTGAGGGTCGGACACGACCGAGCGACTTCACTTTCACTTTCCTGCATTGGAGAAGGAAATGGCAACCCACTCCAGTGTTCTTGCCTGGAGAATCCCAGGGACGGGGGAGCCTGGTGGGCTGCCGTCTCTGGGGTCACACAGAGTCGGACACAACTGAAGCGACTTGGCAGCAGCAGCAGCAAAGTACTAGGTTACTCAAAATGGTCATGTCTTAAAATTTAGGCAAAGTCCTGTGGTAATTATTACTTTTTAAAAAGCCATACTGGATAGTCTTCAAGTGACAAACATTTTTTGTTATTTAGTCGCTAAGTCGGATCCGACTCTTTCGCAATCACCTTGCTCCTCTGTCCATGGGATTTCCCAGACAAGAATACTGGAATCAGTTGCAATTTCCTTCTCCAGGGTATCTTCCCCACCTAGGAACTGAACCCACATCTCCTGCATTGGCAGGCAGATTCTTTGCTTTCTGACCCACCAGGGAAACCCTTGAGAAACATTTACAGCTATTCATTTTAGAAGACATACTTGAGGACTAGTCTATTAAAGACTGTATAATCAAATGAAAATAAAAATGAAATAATGGTTCCTGCTAATATGGCTTACCTACTAAGCTCCATGTGAGAAGAGAGAATCTGAGTATCTTAGCACAAACTCACAGAACAGTATGTCCTTCACTGCTGGAGTAGTAGAGGAAAGCACTTTCTGCAACATCTTTTTCTCTGAAACTTTATGGCTTAAGTTCCATGTTCATGTATGTGAGCATATTTCAGAATTCTCTGTGTAATAAAATTAAATTATGACTCTCTCCCATACATATTAAGTAAAAAAGATTTTTTAAAAGTATATAGTGAGTCAGATACTATAATTTAGCTGAGAAGGCAAAAAGAGTAGATATATATACATATTTGTTTATAGTTCTAAAAATCTGAGTAAGTCATAAAAAAGTATAAGATATTAATTTGGAGAGGGAGAGAAGGATCAGGGTGGAAGGACAGAAATAAAATCTACACTTCACTAAAAACATCTTATTTTGTAAGCTCGACTTCGGAAATATGTAACTGTTTTACATCATTAGAAGACAAAATTAAATCCTAATTTTTTAAAAAGCTGTCTTGGCTCAGATGGTAAAGTATCTGCCTGCAATGTGGGAGACCTGGGTTCGATCCCTGGGTCGGGAAGATCCCCTGGAGAAGGAAATGGCAACCCACTCCAGTACTCTTGCCTGGAAAATTCTGTGGACAGAGGAGCCTTGTAGGCTATAGTCCATGGGGTCGCAAAGAGTAGGACACGACTGAGTGACTTCACTTCTTCAAGAACAAAAGCAAAATAACACAAGTAAACTTAATAACCATATAAAGAGTTTAAAATGACTTTAAAAACAGTACCAAAGGACTTACAATAAGGATGAAGAGAAGAATCTTTAACTGTTTTCAGTAATATCTAAGTAATAATATTGGTACTATTGTTCTGAAACCATGTTTATGTATAGTGACACTAATATATTTACATATAATTGCTATAATTTGTTTATATATGAGCTCATTTATGTAAGTTGTGTGTATATGTAATATACAGATAGATACAAAAGAAATGTGTTATGAAAACAAAATACAATAGAGGAACGCCTGACTGGGTGAGCCTGGAACAGAAAACAAAGGGAATTATAAAGACCCCTGGGGTCACATCAAAAGGATGCAGGGGCCTACGTGACAGCTCTCTCAATGGGCCCAAGTTGGGCATCAATAAGAATAACTGCTATGAATTGAAACACATCAAATATTTGAAAACTCCAAGAGAAATGATATTAAACAAGTAAACAAGAAAACCCTCGTTAGGCACCATTAGAAGATACCTGAAAACTGGTTAAAAAAAAAAAAAAATCAAGTCCTTAATACATATGTTATGTAAAAACTGTACCTAGTATAACTAGGTACAGTATAACTGTACCTAGTATAATAGTTGAGGGGAAATCCCAGTTGATTAATGAAGAGAGAATTTACAGAAAATGTCCGTCAGCGGCTATTAACAGTACAAAAAGGGAGAGAACAGGACCAGTAAAAGTCTTCTGATGTCAGTTCACAAAATAAAGTACTGTTGCTGCATCCGAACCTGATCAAGCTTCTAGATGTAACAGAAGACAGAGGAACATGCTAAATGACACCATGGGGTTGCAGTTAGTAAAATGTGGAAACTTCAGGAAAAAATGACTTTTATCAACAAATAAACAGCAAGGGGAATAAAGGGAGGGAAAACCTAATAATTAAGAGACTTTAAATAAGCATTAGGAGTCCTGAATTCAAATAGGTCAATTGTATAAATGGAAGGTGAGGCATGGGATGGTGAAAATTTGAACGATTGGATATTTGATATTAAGGAACTCTATTTAGGTATAATAATATTTTATTATGGTTCTACAAGTCTTTTAGGAATACTTTTAGAAACAGTGAAGTACGTATGAATGTCATATGTCTGGGTTTTTCTTCACAATAATTCAATGGACTGAGGGGAGCAAGAGTACAGATGAAACGGGATGGACCACTGCTCAAGTCAGTGATGGGCACACACAGTAGGGGAGGGTATCTTCTCTCTTACAGTAAGCTTTTAACGTCCATGAACTCCACTTCTGCCACCTCAAATTTCCCCCGAACAAATGGATACCATTTAGAGCTACTGTATGCAAAATTATCTTTTTGTATCTCATTAACAGCTCAATACAAATTGTTTATTTAGTTGAATAATGGTATTTTCAAGTTAGTACAATAAGCTAAATTTTATTTTCCCATAGAAAAACACATTAGAAATACATGATTTGTAATGAATTGACCATTGCAGCTTCATAGAAAGCTAAGCATTGTATCACAAAGAAAGGTTATACCTCATAGGGGTTGCTGCTGCTGCTGCTGCTGCTGCTAAGTCACTTCAGTCGTGTCCGACTCTGTGCGACCCCATAGACGGCAGCCCACCAGGCTCCCCCGTCCCTGGGATTCTCCAGGCAAGAACGCTGGAGTGGGTTGCCATTTCCTTCTCCAATGCATGAAAGTGAAAAGTGAAAAAGTGAAGTCACTTAGTCGTGTCCGACTCTTGGCGACCCCATGGACTGTGGCCCACCAGGCTCCTCCGTCCATGGGATTCTCTAGGCAGGAGTACTGGAGTGGGGGGCCACTGCCTTCTCTGTCATAGGGGTTAATGCTGGGATTAACAAATGTTGGGACCTATCCATAATTTCTCCTCCACCATGACTTCAGTTCCTTCCACTCAAATCTCAGCAACTTTCCTGTCCAGGAACCTCAAGTCATTTGATAAATATTTAGTAAGCTTTTTTCTTGGCTGTGTGGCTTGTGGGATCTCAGTTCCCCGACCAGGAATTGTACCCAGGCCATGGCGAAAAAAACCCAGAATCTTAACCACCAGGAACTCCACTTGCTGAATCCAGAGTACATGAGTATTTGGATCAAAGTGGTCTTGCTCCCAATGACTTCATTCTTATGAGAGAAAGTGAAACAAACGTGTAACTATGGGTGGCTGGTATTACCTGTTACGATCAACGTACATAGCCTTACCTATCACATATGTAACGCAGTCTATCAGAAGCCCTCAGAACAGTGTTTGGTTCTATTATCTACAACAGCTGGCATGGCTCTTGAGTTTTCTTAAGTTACAATACTTAACCTTGTTAAGTCTCATCTCCAAAATGCCTAACATACATCCTGTGCTGAGTACTGTGTCTGGTACTTAGGAGGTGCTGAACTAACTCTAGTATCCCTTCTTTGGCAAATATTTATAATGTTGGATTGAGCACTGCTGTAATCATGGGTTACCAGCAGGTACTTTCATCTGATAATAAGCACTTCCAACAAACTTTCAAGGCACAGAATTATGTTTTTAAAAAAGTTTCCTATGTGGCCAGCTATGCCCATTTGCCATCCTACAGGCTGCCTCCCCATTTTGGTATCCAACAAAGTAGCTTGTTCACACAGAACTGTGTGCTACAGTATAGGTCTACAGACTAGCCCCACACTCTCCAAAATTCTCAATTTCCTACCTTTCTTTGTCTTTGTAACTAAGAGGCTGTAGTATGCCAACCCTAATGTGAAGAATGAGGTGCTAGGACTTCCCTGGCAGTCGAGTAGTTAAGACTCCCTTCCCACTTCCAATGCAGGGGAACTAAGATCCCACATGCTGCTCAGCATGGCCCCAAAATGTTTTTTTTTAATTTTTAAATTAAAAAATAAAAGAATGGGATAAGAGAACTTTTGAACCATGCTTTTTCTGTCTTTTGAGTCTCTCAGTCCTAGAACAGACCTCAAGGTACAGGGAGTCTAAAATAAATATCCAGATACTGTGAAATTGCTGTTGGTTCTTGTGTTGGCAAATGGCCAAGGGAAAGAACACATTTTTAAAACTTCACGGGTCCCTACTTTCTATGTGTCAATGTAGCCATCTTAGCTGATTGTGTTTCACAGCTATTAATATCTGATTCACAGCTATTAGTCACATCACCAAATCAGGCCCTGTTCAGAAGAACTAGCCCTTGGTCATCAGAAACTTAAGCCAAAAAGGGGGAGGTGGGTCTTAGAAAAGGCAGAAATGGTCTTTTGTTTAAATAGGAAAGAAACATTAGGACTTGGTGCAGTAAGATTGAATATGAGATTTTAAAAAAGTTTAAGACAAGCTAAAACAAAATGTTTTATTATTAAAATAAAAAAACTTTGTATAAAAGCGTAACAGATCAAAAGCTCTATTTACATCTATTGATTCAAGGTCCAATTATGCACCAAACACTGAACTGAAATGAACTGGCATAGCTACAGGCTGCAGATGCAAAGCAAAACGAACACACACACACACACTTTGCGTCTACCTCTATCGAAAGATTTGATTCATGCCAAAACAGGGCAAGGGAGAGACAACACATGACTCTGCCCAGAAACTAAACTGGCAGAGGTGGCAAGTTCACAAACTGTTGACAGTCACCCTTTTCCAAAAAAGGCACTTCTCAGTTATAAAAGTGCTTTAAACCTGAACATGAATCCTCTATGCCTGGCTTATAATTTCTTCAAGAAAGCAAAAACTGCAAAGGATTGTAGCTGAGTTTAAGTATCAATTTTCCATGCAAAATAACCAAGAATTTATTTGAAACACCTTATGTTATGAACTGAAATAAACTTGGCAAACTCAATTATCCTGAGGTTCTATTCCATGAATTCAAAGATTGGCCTACTCCTGAAGCCTCTCCATCTCAATTTCCTAGGATGGCTTTTCTACAACAATTTCAAGCTTAGTACTGTCCTCGAACCTTCATATTGTGACCGTGTGGGCCAGATGCACATGGCAGAGGAAATCAGCAGCAACCAAGTTTCAACTGTGACAACTTGAATCACAAGCAAAATACACGAAATATTCTCCTCAGAAGCCTCCAAAGTCATATACTCCACTTGCCAACAATCACCTAATTTTTCCACATGGTCTTACGACTTCTGTGCCATGATTCTGCTGAAAAGGTTGACAAACACTATATCAGACCCAGTGTTTACATGTGAGCAAGTTACAGGGATAGTCTCTGAAACTGGATAGAGGTAGTTACTACTACTACTGTGTTTCTAAGTGCTTGGTTTTATACGTGGATTCCAGGGCTATTTCAACGCCAATTAAATCCAACATGCTTTCATAAAACTGTCGTTCAAAAAGGATTCTCAAACTAAATGATGGAGGAGAATCACTGGAAATAAGAGGACGGCATGGGGCGAGGGGTGGGCAGAAAAGCAAAGGAGAACTGCAGGAGGGCGGAGTACAGCTGGCTCTACACTTCTGTGATGCCCAGACACACGTGCGCATTTAATGGGAACAACCTGATTTGCCTGTAAGACAGACCGAGCCTCAGAATTCTTAACCCGGGTTTCAATCACATGACAAAACTGAAGACTTTAACAAGGAAGATCTGCGAAGTGGAAGGCAGGGAGTGGATCTTCCAATTATTATCCTTGCATTTCAAACTCCTGTTTTAGACTGAAAGAGAAGAGGGAACATGTCAGGATATGGTTTTTGGCCTAAGAATTCTCTTATAAAAACTCTGATTCCAAAAGACACATGCATCCCGATGTTCACAAAAGCACTATTTATAGTAGCCAAGACACAGAAACAACATAAGTGCCCATTGACAGATGAATGGATAAAGCAGATATGGTGCATATATACAGTGAAATGCTACTCAGTCATAAAAAAGAATGAATGAAATGATGCGCTCTGGATGGCCCAGCTGGATAGGCCAAGAGATTATCATACTAAATTAGACAAAGCCAAGTATCATATGGTATCACTTATATGTGGAATCAAAAATATGATACAAATAAAAACTTATTTACAAAAAACAAACAGACTCACGGATCTAGAAAATAAACATGGTTACTAGAGGGGAAGGGAGCTGGGGGGAGGATAAATCAGAAGTTTGGGATTAGCAGTTACAAACTACTACATATAAAATAAATAATCAACAAGGTCCACTGTATAGAACAGGGAACTATAGTCAATAGTTTGTAACAAACTGTAATGGAAAAAATACAAAAAAGGAATATATTAACATGTAACTGAATCACTTTGCTGTATACCTGAAACTAATACAACATTGTAAATTAACCATACTTCTATTTTTAAAAAGTTACAAAAATAATAATAATCTTCTGAGAGCCTAATTCACTCCTTTAAAAATGTTTCTATTGAGTTGTAACATGCATCTTAAGTGCACAGCTTAAATTTTACACATGAGGGCCCACAAGGGTCACCTCCACCCAGAGGAAGGTTTGCAATGCTCCCTGATGCCCCACATGCCTCTCCTGCTTTCCACGTGATTGCTATCCTGACTTCCATCTTCTCTTTATTAAGATAACAAAAATGAACAGGGGCAGGGTGTTTGGGAGAGAATGGACACATGTATACGTACAGCTTAGTTCCTTCACTGTTCTCCTAACACAACCACAATGTTGTTAATCAGCTATACCCTGATACAAAATAGAGTTTAAAGTCTGAGGGAAAAAAATACGAAAAGTACTTAAAAAAAAAAGTTTCTCAGATAACTTGAAAAAAAAAAGTAAGGAAAAAAAGAATTAAGATTGGGGTACAGAAGAGAGAAAAACCAGCCCTACCTTTTCAAGTAAGCATGCACATTCCCAAAGCCATGGTACTTGGCTAAGTACACGAGCACCCCAGTCGCACACCGCCCATCTCGCTGCCGACAGAAGCTGCAGTTGCAAATCCCGCGACATGGTGGGCAGTGCCAGTTCTGAAGGAGAAGCGTGAAAAGGCACCATTAAGCCAAACCTTACCACCCCTTACTTATCTACCCCTGTTTAACCTCCAAGGTGGGTGTCATCAATTGCATTCAGATCTTTTCTATTACTATTAAAAACAAAAACATAATGTGGTTAATGCATCACTTCCCTTGGGAAATCCCGCAGAAAAAGACACACAACCACTACTAGTACGGGGACGAGAGAACAGACTTCCCCTGAATGGCCAGGTCCCGAGCACTCCGCAAGCGCTCACAGCTGTCCAGTACCAACACTATGGATTAATCTGCCTTTCAACACCAAGAGCTCCGTCTCTTTCTGCCCCTATCAGCTCACAGCTGCCCTTGGAGCCTACAGGACCACCTCTTCAAGGCACTTACTGGGTCAAGCAGAGCATCCCTGACTTCTTCACCATAACGGTTTCGAAGGCAGGGACCACAGAATTGGCCTCGAACGCCCCAGCACTCTGGGTTTCTGCAGTTTGTCTTGGTATCGATAGTTTTCTGGCGGCACTGATGACAAGTTGAGCCCTGCAAACAAGAAGAAAAATAGAAACACTACTCTTTGTAGAGAAAATCTTAAAAGAAAGTCATTCTCTGGGAATCCCCTGGCAGCCTGGTGGTTAGGACTCTGTGCTTTTACTGTTGAGGACAAGCCTCACAACCAAGAAAAAAAAAAGAAACATAAATTTGACTACAAAAAAAATATTAAAAGAAAAAAAAAAAGAATATCCTTTTTTGTGGGTAGTCTGATCTTTTCTCTTTGAATCCTACCTCACATCTATATACACACATATACACCAGGGCATGAAAAGTATTGAGCATGGTGATTCCATTCAAATGGCAGATGCAACAGTTAATGCTATCAAAACTATCTCAAGAAAAGATCTTACGCAAAAGAAAGCTTGCCCAAATCTTGTTTGTCTTTAGCACACCACCATATCCTCAGCAGAGAAGGCAATGGCAACCCACTCCAGTACTCTTGCCTGGCGAATCCCATGGACAGAGGAGTCTGGTAGGCTGCAGTCCATGGGGTCGCTAGGAGTGGAACACCACTGAGTGACTTCACTCGCCCTTTTCATTTTCATGCACTGGAGAAGGAAATGGCAACCCACTCCAGTATTCTTGCCTGGAGGATCCCAGGGACGGGGGAGCCTGGTGGGCTGCCGTCTATGTGGTCACACGGGGTCGGACACGACTGAAGCAACTTAGCAGCAGCAGCAGCATGTCCTCAGCACCTATCTATGTAGGCACACGTTAGCAGCTACTTAGGTTGAATGAAATCAATTTCTAAATTGAGAAAAGACTTAATGCTACTGAAGATTTACCTAAGCAACTACTACTACTGCAAACTTACTAACCAGGCTAAATCCCAAGGATGCTACAAAATTCTCTTTTATTACATGAGAAAAATACCCAGGCACACATCCCATGTGCTAAGACCATGAGAACATGAGCAAAATGTCTCTCTCACAGACGGGGACATGTACAGACATTATTTAGAGGCTCTGACCAATGAACGGTTGTAGATCTTCTCTCGGGAGTTGCTGCAGATGTTCTCCAACTCTTCCTCCGTGATTTCGTCCACCGGGCGGACAACATGAGGAAGGGTCATGGGTCCGGGGCGACGACTTCGGGGCATGTCATCTTCCTGCATAACGAGAATCAAGGAACAGCGTCCTTCCTGGCTCGCTTTCCCCAGCTCTGACCCTTAGATCTTCGCTTTGTCACTCCTTCACGGAGAACTCAACCTGGAAATTGGTCTCGGAACTTATGGAGAAAGGGGATTTACTAAGGATCATAGAACAAGATTACTGAAACAACTCCTAAAATTAAGAAAAGCCCAAGAAAACTTTTTAATTCTCTTGCCTGCTACCAAGAGCCAGCAAAACAAGCTGATGTGACCTTAACCAATGTGGACGGTTTGAGAAGGCCATTTAATACAGATCCTTGGGGACTTCCCTGGTGGTCCACTGGCTGAGACTCCACATTCCCAATGCAGGGAGCCCAGGTTCAGTCCCTGGTCAGGGAGCTAGATCCCACATGCTGCAACTCGGAGTTTGCATGCCACAGCCAAATTAATTGATTTTTTTAAGTTAAAAATATAATGGATCATTGGTGTTGAAATTGTATGTGCTCCCATCCTGTGTCCATGATCCCTGGACCCACAGAAGATGACAAACAGAGAAGCAGGCACAAAGGCAGAGAACTCACATTCATGTAGCCGACCATGGGCTTCCTCTTCCTCACCAACATGTACTTGTCTTCCTCTTCCTCCTCCTCCTCCTCCTCTGTGGGCAGGGCCATGAGTGACCCAAGGACCCGGGACCTAGACCTTGTGAGCGGACGAGCTCTCCGCTCAGGATTTCTCCTGCAGGCGACACCTGGAAATGTGCGCCTCCTGGGGGTCTTTGGACGCTGAAGAAAACACAGAGGATGGACCTACTTATTCCAAAATGACAAGTGGCAGCTTCTCCCATAAGTAAAAGGAATGCTCCACTTGCCATTTTCTTTCATCCTTTCTGTAATGCATGGGAAATGAGCCCAGAAATAATACAGCCATTAAAATTCAGCTTCTGTAACACCAAGCTCAGTTTCTCTCAAACTCAGGGATGACCTATTTATTCTTGACTTGATAAAGATGTAAAAAAAAATTGTTGTTTTCTTAAAACAAACAAACCAAAAAAAACCTTTTCTACAATATCTCTTAAGTAGCACAAGCTTAGCTCCTCAGAATACAATCACATATATTAGGCCATGACTTGGTTTAAGAAATCGTTTTTTCTTTTTTTCTCTTTCTCAGATTTTAAAAAGATAGATTACCATGCCAGGTAGAAATGTTCCAAGGGCTGGAGTTACAGAAAAAACAACTTCCAATTTTTCTTCCCTATCCCTGAGGGGCTTAGTTTATTTGAGTGGGAGGGAGAGAAATAAACAGTCAAAAGGCATTTGAGGAACTACTCAGACAGTTCAGTGCTTAAGCCTCCATGTTTCCACTGCAGGGAGTGTGGGTTCAATCCCTCGTGGGAGAACTAGGATCTCACATGATATGCAGTGCAGCCAGAAAAAAAAGGGGGTTGATTTGAGCATGGGGTAGAGGGCCCACACCTGGCCTGGGGTGCAAGGAAGAGGTCCCAGAGATCTTTTAGAAGATTTCCTCTATCACCTCTGTCTAAAAGATCACACAAAATAACAAAATCGGACTTAACTATCACAACACCTCAGACCTACCCCAAACACCATTCCACAAACAAATATTTATACTTACTGAACTGGGGCCCGGCAGGGAACGCCTTCCAGGGAAGGAGCCAGGGAAGCTTTCTAATTCTGACATGAGTTTTGCAAGCTAGAAAGGGAGGAAATTAAACAGAAATTATTGGTTTACAGTAACTGCTGTAAACAAGCAAATTCTAGAAATCGCAGCAGCACGACTCAGAGTTTGTTTCCCCTGTACATTTCCCAAAACTTTCACAGACTGAAAAAAAAAAGAAAAGTTAGAAAAGGGAAAGAAATACGTGTTAAAGCATATGTGATGACGTTTTCAGAGCTACGTGGAAAAGAGTTCTTAGGACATGGATATAAGCAACAAGTGGCTTAGAAAAATGCTGGGAAGGGTCATCAGTTCGGACACCTTCAAAGTCAGATACCTACCATTGCTTTGTTTTGCTTTATATTTAAAGCCCTTTTCTCCAAGAAATTCATGCCACTTTCATCTTCCGAGTCAGAATTGGAATCGGTCACAGAATTCTCTGGGGGTTCAGGACGCACTGTTCTTTTGTTGGCTGCTCCCCTGGTGCTTCGAGTGGGAAACTTCATGGCCACGCGGAGAGGTCCAGCCCGCGTGCCCTGACTGCGGGTCCGACAGCCCTCGCGGTCTGCCTGCAGCCTCTGGTCAATCAGAACAAGTGAGGCGTTAATGACTTGCTGACTGTCACACAATCTGCAAGACTGTGACCACACAATGCCTTTGGAACAAAAGACACTTGCAAATACATTTGCAATGAACACTTTGTCAAGTTTAACTGACGGCTCTGAGTAACAAAATCAGGAATTACTTATAAACACAACGACCTGAGGGCTAGGAGCTCTCCTGGGACACACTGTACTAAGCCACAGTCACAGCCTCTAGGACAGTGGTCCTGAGTCATTTTCTAAACTGTGAAAAATCCCAGCTTCTTTCTTCACTTCTTTAAAAAATAGAATCTTGATGTATTTTAAAAGAATTCCCCTAGAGACAAATATATGTTCTCTCATGATTTCCATACTTATGGTAGTATTAAACCATATTAAAAATGTCTCAATGCTCTAATCTACTTTGTAAAAAACTGTAGCAAAATATACATAACATAAAATTTACCCCTTTAACCATTTGTTTTAATTTTTATTGGAGTATAGTTAATTTACAATGTTGTTACTCTTCAACCATTCTTAAGTGTACAGTTGAGTGACATTAAATGCACTCCGTGTTTTGCAACGATTATCACCACCATCCATCTCCAGAAATTTTTCATCTTCATAAACTAAAACTCTATACTCATTAAACAATTACTCCCCATTCACCTCCCCCAGAACTCCTGGCAAGCATCATTCTACTTTCTGTCTCTATGAAATCTGACTACCTCTCTCGAAATCTCAAGGACAGAAGAGCCTGGCAGGCTACAGGCCATGGGGTCACAAGAGTCAGACATAACTTAGCAACTAAACAACATTAACAACAACTCTCTAATCCATTTTGTGTAAGCATAAAATTTTTTAGATTTCAGATTCCAAAAGTAATGTTCCCATCATTTAAAATGTATTAATGTTGGCCACCGGGGAAAATCAGAATCACAGGATATCACTTCCCATCTACTAGCAGAGCCAAATAAACAAGTATGGCAAGGATGTGGAAAAACCAGAACCTGCAAACACTGGGAGGAGTGTAAAATGGGGCAGCCTCTTTGGAACAGTCTGGCAGTTCCTCAAAAGGTTAAACATAGAGACTGTACGATTCAACAATTCTACTCTTAGGTATATACTCAGGTGTGTATATCCACACAAATACTTGCACATGAATGTTCACAACAGCATCATTCAAAATACCCAAAAGGTGCCAACAACTCAAACATCCATCAGCTGATGAATGGATACACATAAAATGTGACATAGTCTGAATATTTATAGCTGAGTATTATTCAGCAATAAAAAGATACAAAGTAATGGCACATGGAAGAACCTCAAGAACATCATGCTAAGTGAAAGAAGCCAGTCACAAAAGACCACATATTGTTTGGTTCCATTTATATGAAATGCCTAGAACAGGCAAACCTAAGAAAGAAAATAGATTGGTGGTTGCCAGGAACTGAGGGTGCTGGGAAAGGATGCAAAGTGACTGCTTTGGGGAACAGGGTTTCTTTTTGGGGTGATGAAAACATTCTGAAATTGATTGTGGTGACTGTTGAAAACAAACTAACAACAAAGAGAGAAGTAAAAAATACCACCCATAAAGTCCCAAAATGGAAGAAGCGTTTTTTAACATTTCAACAAAGTCATTGCTTTTTATAACCTTTATGTTATTTTTAGTGTGCAGATCGAGAGAACATAAAATGACAAAAAAACTTTTACAAATCCTTAAGCCTTTTAATCGATTGGCATTTTCTCAGTCGCAACAAACAGCATCTACGAAGAACTGAAACACTGCCCAGAAATGATTCAGGCTACAGACAATGTTTGAGTCATACCCAGATTCAGAGAGCAGTGCAGCCAATAACTCCAATACGCACTGATTCAGATCAGCATCACCTCTTAAGAGAAAATATTACACTATCATGCAGTTACGTCATGATAAAACACTCCCTGGCCAGATGTTCTCACTTATGTCAGCGCCGCCCGACTGTGGTCCCAGGCAGTGGACCCGTGTCAGACCACAATGAGCTGAAGAGCATGCACCCGAAACACACTTCCTTTGTCGAGAAAGTGTTGCTAAGAGGAAAATATGCGCAGAGGTCAACAGCATGCTCAGGTAAGAGTGGGACTGAGGCGCATCCTTGGCAGCAGTGTCCTGAGCAGGACAATAGAGGTTAAAGGTAAGACAGCAGGCGTAAGAGAAACCAGCGAAGGAGCAACAGCGGAAGCAGGCAGGGCCCTAATTGTCATCACCTGCACTCAGGCTCCTGCATGTGAGTTATCACAGGCTTTCCAGATGCAGGTATAGATCCACTATGGGAATCAACATTTACTGAAGGCCTTCTCTGTGTCAGGCCCTCGGCTGGGCACTTAAATGTGACTGGAGCTCATCTTGAGGACATCTCTGCTTCCTCTGATTGGGCTTGATTTCTGTGGCCACAGAAATCTGCATGCTGGCCAATTGTTTCTTGCAAGTTTCTAAGATTTTCAGAGATTACAAAAATCCTCAAGCCTTACTATTAGAACTACATTAGCAAAAAACTGCTTTAAGACATGAGAAATTACTCTTAAAACTTTCTTAAAAGATCAACAAAACCTTCTGGCATGACTAAAATGAAAATCATAAGGAAAAAAGATTTTTGAGCAAGTATGTGTCATGCCTCTAAATGTACCTTATTGCTTGATATTGGTGAAATTCTCAAACTCACCATTCCATCCTGTATCTCACTCTCTGAGAAACCGCAAAACGATTCATCATCAGAGTCGGCATGAAAAATACTGGCCAGTTCGTTAGTGACATCTGGCCTTGATTTCTGTAAAAATCCACAATGGTCTAACACATCTTGCACCTCACTTTCTGAAAAGCCGCAGAAAGATTCATTATCAGAGTCCTCATAAAAAACATTTGCCAGTTCTTCACTGATATCTGACCTGAATTTAGGTTTCTGTAAAATAAATAAATAAATGTGGTTGTGCATTTTTTTTTCCTTTTTGAGGAACCAATTTTCCGTAAACCGTGCAGAGAGCAAATCACGTTTACAAGTGCACTACAAGAGAATAGCTTTTGTTACAAAGAAAAATGGTTCAGAGGTTTACAAATGATTTCTGAGTTGTTATGGCAAATCATCAGGCATGTTAGGTTAGGCGACATTTCAAAAGGATAGAATAAGTAGCTAATCTACCTCCAACAATTACTACCTAGAACCACAGCAAAAAGTGAAATGAAATTACAGTGCATACTGTATTTTCGTAACAGCTGTATAGAAATGTAGGCAAAAAGCAAGCAGTTTTAATCATGCACAAAGCATTTGGGGCATTTTGAGCACTGCAGACTCCATTCTGTTTATTCTCAGGCAGCACTTACTGTGTTTGCAAAATTATCAGAAGCAAAGCTGTCACAACTGTCATCAGAGGATGACGGGGTTTCCATGGAAATCAACTTCACATATCTGAATTTCTTGAAGTTCTTCTTTGCTCTGCAATCCTTTTGCTGCAAACGGAAATGGCCATACTATTAAATGGGATGCTTGCTGCAGAATCTAAAGAAAGGTATCATTTTTGAGTTGAGAAGGTTCAAACAGTGCAGAAGAGGTATGTCCATTTCTTATATCCTACAAAGAAAAAGGAGGGTTTGCAATTGCTACAAAATTTTCCAAAATCAGGTAAAATCCTAAAAAGAGATCCCTTTGAGGGAACATTGGTATCAATTTATTCAAATACCTGTGGAATTACCCTTTAACCCACCTTAAAAACTCCCAAATTCTTAACATTATACTGAGCTCCCAAGGCGTTAAAATGGTAAACTGCTAAAACCTGCCCTTTAAAAAAAAAGAAAGAAATTAGACTGTACTTCAAAAGTACAAAATGGTAGAGTGATTTCTTTCCCTCAGCCAAAATCAAGCTAATGAGGTCTTTCTAAGTAAGCTTTGGGCTCTGTACTGTAATGCTAATTTCTCAAACCTCAAACACTGGGCAGTACCTCTACTTCAAGAGGGCAGACTTTCAAACAGCCCTTGTGCCAATCAGGAGGGGAACAGTGATTTCTGCACAAGTCTTTACAAATCAAATATATCAACCCAGTGAACAAATGTACAAGAACCAAGTTAAAGGTCAAACAGTCCTCCAAACCCAGGTAGAATGCCCGATTCCACTTCAGGGCTCTATTAGGCTGGCCATTCAGCTCTTTCTGTAGTTCCATTGCTGCACAAGTCTTAAGTTTTTACAAGCCCTTTTATTAGACACATATGCCCTATGGATATGAAAATGCTTCTTTCCTTCATAAACAATGAATTGCCTGGCACCAATCATTAGAATATGCAACTGACATCTACTTCATGTAAAAAAGATCGCAGTTTCTACCATTTCCTCATATTTAATAAGAGATTTCTTAAATGTTGTGCAGCCGCTAAGTCATGTCCAACTCTTTGTAACCCCATCAAATGCAGCACGCCAGGCTTCCCTGTCCTTCACTACCTCCCAGAGTTTGCTCAAACTCATGTCCATTGAGTCAGTGATGTTATCTCATCCTCTACCGTGCCCTTCTCCTCTTGCCCTGAATCTTTCCCACCATCAGAGTCTTTTCCAGTGAGTTGGTTCTTTGCACCAGGTGGCCAAAGTACTGGAGCTTCAGTATCAGTCTTTCCAATGAATATCCATTACTGTTCTATTACTTCCTATATTTTTCATATCTGAAATATGGCCATGGAATAACAGAAGTGATTCCATACAGTGAAAACTTTAAGAAGGCAAGTTCTGCTATGGGTCCCACAAAATAATGCCAAGACGTGAGGTGTAGGGGGAACATAACTTTCTGATCTTCTTTCTACACCTAACGTTACACATTTCTCTTGCAAATAAAATTATTTTCGTGATGGTGGAACCCAACCACCCAGTCAGTGCTTCTCAACAGACTCCATTCAATCATCTTAGGAAGTTTTAATCTTGTCCTTTTAAAAATCATGAAAATGTGATAATAGGTAGAGGTACTACCTTTTAGCGGAGGTCTCAGAAACTCCCTGTTTTCCAGATGAACAAATTAAAAGTACCAGGTAGGTGAAATTAGATTGCCCAAGATCAGGGCTGGAAGGAGTCTGCAGTCTCCTAAAATAGCTGTGCTCCTCACACTGCTGCAGGAATTATCACCATTTCCGGTGGCTCAAAGGAAAAGAGTCCTCCTGCAATGCAGGAGCCGTGGGTGGGGGTTCAATCCCTGGGGAGGAAAGATCCCCTGGAGGAGGGCATGGCACCCCACTCCAGTATTCTTGCCTGGAGACTCCATGGACAGAGGAGCCTGGTGGGCTACAGTCCATAGGGTGGCAAAGAGTCAGACAGGACTGAAGCAACTTAGCACGCCCGCCCTCCCGCAATCATCAATCTACCTGCCTGCAGTCAGAGGCACAAGACTGCCTCAAGGTAGGTATTCTATTGGAAGCTCTCAGGGAAATACTTGCTGGGCGTTAACAAGTCAGCGCATGCGAAGTTAGTTAACAGGTAAATGTATGCTTGGAGAATAAGACAGAAAGAAGCAACACAAATGGACATGGACTTTCCTGGCAAGTAGGTAATAACAAATATCATTCAACAGGTTTTTTTTTTGTGTGTGTGTGTGCCAGGCACTAAGCAATTCCTTGCAAAAAAGGTGGAAACTGAGGCGTAGAGTGGTGAAACAGATTATTCAAGTCCCATGATGGCTCAAATTTGAACCCAGGGATGTCAGATTCCAGGTCCTGCTACATGTGGTTTTCTTCATCCTGAAAGCCAATGTCAAGGTCCATTCGGGAAGAGGTATTTCTGAAACTACGCCCCCAACACGCCCTCTCCAACCCACTCCCGGAGTACCCCAGCCCCCTCACGTGGGCCCCTTACCCCTGCTATTTATTTTAAGCTTGTCACTTTCTTCCTCTACACCCAACCCCCACCCTCTAACCTCTCCTGGGGCAGACCCTCCGTTCCGGTTTCCGTTAGAGTAAACAGTAACGTTCCATGTTCCATTCAGGGTTCCGTCCTGTTGCTGCAAGAAAGGCTTGGGGGGTGGGGAAGGGAATGGGAAACGAGCAAATGGTCGGCAAACCGATCAGACCACCATTGCACTAATCACCTCCCGTGACCATAAGTGCCCTCTCAAGTGTGGACAAACCCAAGTTCTAGAGAGGTATTCAAGACCTTTAAACTCCCAACCCATCAACTTTCAGCAGTTAGATGCGCCTGCCAGCACGGCCACGGGAAAAATAAGCAGGAAGCTGAGCAAGGGTTCCCAGCGCGCCCGGGAGGATGCGTTACTAGACAGTCATCCTCCCTGGGCTGCGCACGGGAAAGGTCCGGGAGGCTGCAGGGCAGCACCCTCCTCCACGTCCCGCTCCCCTCCGCGCCCCGCGGGCAGGGTTCGGACCAGCAGACACAATGGGGGACCAGTCCGCCCCTGCTGCCCGCAGCACACGTGTGCCTCGGACGCACGTGGCCTTGAGCTCCCCCAGGCTGCAGAGCATCCTGCAAACCTCAAACCTCACAACTCTCTGACCGCCCGCGCGCCGGGTGTCACGCCCGCTGGACACAGTCCCTAGTCTCTAAAATACCCCCAAGTGCACAAAATCTGGGGCTTGCCTAAACGGGTGCCGCCCAGGACTGCCACCAGTTGATAAGGCGAAGTTGGAGAGGGTCAGCCCGCCCCCAGCACCCACCGCGCCCATCCCGCGCCTTAGCCCGTCCAGCCTCACCCGCGCGCGGCGAGCGTCCATGCTGGCGGCCGGCGCTGGAGCGGGGAGAGCTGAGCAGCCGCGCGCGCCGCCGTCCCACAGCGCAGGAGCCGCGCGGGCCGGCGGGCGGGGTGTGCAGAGCGGGGGCCGGAGGGGCGGGGCGCGGCCGACTTTCCCGCGTTGCGGCTCAGGTCCTGCCAGCTTTGGTAACGGCCCACCCGCGCAAGACCCACTCGGCCCCGAGAAAAAAGCAGCCCTTCCAGATACGCTAAAGTCCACTAATAGTCTTGCAGTCCTCTAAGATCCGCCTTGGAAAAATACTGCCTTGGAAGCTCCGGGACCTCTCTCTTTACATAGCTGCACGGTCCCTAGAGAATGGCGCGAAAATGGGTCAAATTGCCCCAGGCATAGCAGCCTAATTTGCATGAATTCTGGGGCTGGTGGGGGGGGAAAGCGGGAGACTGGGGGTAATGGAGAGTGGTGCCAGCCTCTGCACTTAGCACTTTCCCTGAGGCGTGCGGTTTACGTTATTTAAAATAAAAATCAAAGACTGGAGCACGAACTCCCAACAGCCCAGACACTGTCCCGCGATATAGCTAGCACCTCTTATCTGGTAACCACACTATTATCTAAAGTAATAAAATGAGCTAAATCCCTTATCTGTCTTTCCAGAAAGCACGGGAAGTTCTTCTACATAAGACTTGTGATTTTTAAATAAGAAAGGTCTGATGTTAGTTAAGACTTAACTATGGGATAATAAAGTCTAGAAATTATAGAAGAATAGAAGCTAAAGACTTTAATAATGTGATTTGGGGCTCCTTTCTTCTGTCAAAATTTGTAATCACTTAAGTCAGAAAGAACGGGAGATTTTTCATGGCCCTTTGAATCGAACCTGACATTACCAGGAGATCAAATGTGAAGCTTTAAAACAAATGTTTGTAGAGAGTAGGAAAAAAAAGTTGCTTTGAGAAGAAAAAGTTAAATAAATTGGATTGCTTTAAAAGAGGCTAATTATAATCTTAGATTTTAAAACAAATGCTTGAAATGAAACCTCAGTTTTCTCCTTCCCAACTTCTCTTGGGAATACTTCTTTGCAGGAAGAGAATGCGTGAACATACTGCTTCCTCTCTGGGTGTACTGAAGACAAAAGCTTGTGAACAAGACGTAAGAGAACATGGATTAGAAAAATTGGAGGGGATTTGGTTGGAGTCTTCCCGCTCCGTGGTCACTCTGCCACAGTGCCAGGGACAAAGAACTCCCGGTCTGGAAGGTAGGCGCCGAGAGGTTGTTGGTCTGTCCTTCGAAATTCCTTGGCAGCAGTGAGCCCTCAATAAATATTTGTTGAGTAAATAAATGACTGCATGAATGGTGAATGAACTAAAATTGTCCTTAGTGCTGTGTCCTTGGAAATGCAATCTGTGCCACTAAAATCAAACATATGAGAATTTGGAATTGCTAAACTAAGGAAGGGAGGGATTAAGTCACTTTGCCTACTGGTTCTGGTAAGGAGGGCTTTCCTTGTGGCTTAGTTTGTAAAGAATCCGCTTAGTCCTCCGGGAGCACTATAATATAGTTTACATTATTTTTTTAGGTTAAGATCACTGGGCTATTCTTTTTAGTAATCAGGAAAATGCAAATTAAAACATAGTTTCACTCAGACTGGCAAAAAAATTTAAAGCCTGTTAAGACCATGTGTTGGTAAGGATATGAGGAAATCCCTGCAATGATGTTATTAGTGTAAATGTTTCACTTTGGAGAGCAATTCAGGAATGTTCAGCAAAACCACTTACAGGTATATACTCTAAAACAAAGTTTTTCACACTGTGAGTTAGAACCCACTGGCAAATTTTGAAATCAATTTCGTGGATTGCAACTAGCATATTTTCTTTCTTTTTGAAATAGAATTTTAAAAATAAGAGTAGTGTATTGTTTCCTGAAACTCTTGTGCCTGTCTGTGTGTACGCTGTATAAAATGTGCACTTCTTATTGTGCTTCACCATCAATAAGTTTCCAAGACACTGTCCAGGAGAAGGTGCACTGAGGCTTGTACTGGTGCTCCCTTGTTTGTTTGTTCAGCTGAGGCTTGCCAACATCTGTAACACTAGGCACTATTCTGAGAACTAGGGCATAAAGCCCAGGGAGTTTACATTCTAGTGGAGGAGCGGACGTAAACAATAAGATAATTTCAGATGTGATCACTTCTGAGAAGAAACTGTTAGTTGCTTAGTAGTGTCCGACTCTTTGTGACCTCATGGACTATAGCCCACAAGGTTCCTCTGTCCATGGAATTCTCTAGGCAAATGTACTGGAGTGGGTTGCCATTTCCTCCTCCAGGGGATCTTTCCAACCCAGGGATCGAACCCAAGTCTTCTGCATTGCTGGCAGATTCATTACTGTCTGAGCTATCAGGGAAGCAAAAAAGCAGAATAAAGGGATAGGAAATAAAAGAGGTACCAATTCAGATAATAGAAACAGGAAAGCAAGTATTATCTGATCAAAAACCCAAATAAAGACAAGGGAGGGGAACTTCAGTGGCTGAGACTCCACACTTGCAAAGCAGAAGACCTGGATCCGATCCCAGGGAACTAGATCACACATACCACAACTAAAGATCCCATATGCCACAACTTAGACTTGGTGCAGCCAAATAAATAAATACATTAAAAAAAAAAATAGGAATCCATAGGAAGATGAAGGAAGAGCTGGCATGAGACAGAGTGAACAGCTAGTTCAAAGGCTCTAAGGCAGTGAACAGAAGCTCAGCAGCAGACCATACTGGACTACAGAAAGCTAGAGAAAGAGAGGGCATGGGAGAGAGCACATGGGGGCTTCCTGGCCATGGAAAAAGCTTGGACTTTATATCAGGTATGAGGGGAAGGATTCTGATGAAGAAAAGACCCAATCAGACTCCATGAGCTACGTAAACTATATACTAAATGGGAATGGGAGAGCAAGAGTGAGACACTTAGGAACCTCTAAAGGAGAAAATGATGTTTTGGACTAGGGTGATTGTGGGATGAGGCAGAAGTGGTCAGATTTTAAGATACATCATTTTGAAGGCAGAGCTAACTGGACCAGAGGAATGGATTGTTCATTCAGAGTAGTGTTGTATACCATAGTAAGATATTACAAACAATCTAAATGGCCCTCAGAAAGAAAATGGAGACAGGAACAGTGGCATATTCATACAACACAATTTGAACAGTGTTCAAAGGAATGGCATAGCTTACTTGCATCAATGTAGGTAAATCTTAATGTTGAATGGAAGAGCAAATTGCAAACATTTTGGTAAAGAATACCCCTTATGCAAATTTTAAAAACACAAAACATACATAAACTCTGAAAGTATGTAAAGACATGAGCAATTAAAATAGGATAGAGGTTAACTCTAAGAAGGGAAAGATGGAGGACACAGGGGAGCATGAGGTTTTCCACTCTATTACTAAAGCTTTCTTTAAAAATAAATGGTATGGGGACTCCCCAGGTGATCCAGCGGCTAAGACTCTGCGTGTTCAGTGTAGGAGGTCTGGGGTTCGATCCCTGGTCAGGGAGCTATTCCACGTGCCACAAGTAAAGATCCCATGTGCCACAACTAAGACCTGGTAAAGCCAAATAAATAAATATTTTTTAAAAATAATAATAAACAGTACAAAGAAAAAATGGCAAAGTGTTCAATGTGAGTAGTAGATACATGAGTGTCTTATAATTTTACTTTTTGTGGGCTTTTTTGTGTCTGAAACATTTTATGATAAAAAGTTGTTTTAATTTTGAAACAGTTGTCCTGTCAATCAAGACATATATTGTAGTGTTAAATATGCAGTCCTGAGATTTCCTTGTTGGTCCAGTGGTTAAGAATCCACCTTCCAAGGCAGGGGGCCGGGGGGAGGGGTGGTTTTGACCCCTTGTGGGGTAGGGGTAACAAAGATCCCACATGCCACAGGGCAACTAAGCCCATGCACTGCAACTAGAGAAGCCTGCCCACAGCAAAGACCCAACACAGCACCCCCACACACACACAAAAATATATATATACACACACACACATGCAGTTCCATACAGGGCGCTATAAAGACCCAGCACAGCGCCCCAAAAAACATATATGTATATATATATACATATATAGAGAGATACACACATATGCAGTTCCATACAGGGTCCTATAAAGACCCAACACAGCCCCCCCCAAAACATACATGTATATATATAT
>SJYT01085103.1:10598-24797 GCA_006410635.1 Cephalophus harveyi | reverse complement strand
GACCCAACACAGCCCCCCCAAAAACATATATGTATATATATATACATATTTATAGAGATACACACACATGCAGTTCCATACAGGGTCCTATAAAGACCGAACACAACCCCCCCCAAAAACATATATGTATTACGCAGTTCCATACAGGGTCCTATAAAAGGGAATGCCAGTTAGTCTTGTAATTTTAGCTTCATAAAGGTTTTAAGTCACTATGTTAATCATACACTGGTAAAATGTTCATTTTGAATGAAAGACACAAATGAGTAAGAATGGAAATTCAATGAGCAGAGATGATGAGGCCACTGGCCAGAGCAAAAGGTAGTAGGCACATACCTGACGTTGCATAAGCACATACCTGACATATACAGACAGTATCTGATCCAAGGGCTGTAAATACAGCAGGTCCTCAGTAACTACTTATTACCAGCTAGAATGATTGTGGGAGGAATTTTAAATCTGTGAAACATTCTAAAATACCAATCTCCTGTAATAGAGCTTTGAACTCCTCAGGCTATTATGAACTTTCAGGATGGCTGTATGCTGTCTCATCGCTTTTATTCACTTTGCACAAAGAATTTCATTTCCTATGAAGTTTGGTACTTGACCCTGAGCATCTGAGCACTCAGCACCTGTAGAATAACAAGGTGAATTAAGTCAATCTCGACCTCGAGATGCTTGGTTTTAGGACAAAGAGTGCAAAAATTAATAATAAGAGGTATCCCTTTTAGATGGATTTCAAAACAAAGCTAATACCCCGGTAGGTGTGCTGCCCTAATCTCACCCACCTTTCCTTCTTTCAAGCAAGGTAACATGAACCCAAGCTGCTCTGTAAATGAGAAACCCTCAATAGCCACCGCACACGTGGGGACAAAAGGCTGGGAGAGTTGTCACTGTGTTTGTGGATATAGACAGGTTGCGGTCTGTCAGGTGACAAATCTCTACTTTAAATAACCCCCTAATTATTGATTTACTTGCCCAGTGCCTGCTTTCAGGATGCACAAAGGCAAGAAACCAAAAAACTCTAAAGTTACCCTTCTGTTGCCAGAAGTTCCTCTGCATGAGGACCCAGCCCATGACCACCCTGGCTCAGTCAAATTCATAAATCCTACGCCTCCAAACCGAATTGGTATGTTTGCTTTTAATCATAGTAGTAGTAGTTTGTCGCTCAGTCATGTCTGACTCTTTGCGACCCCGTGGACTGTAGCTTACCAGGCTCCTCTCTCCATGGGATTCTCCAGGCAAGAGTACTGGAGTGGGTTGCCATTGCCTTCATGTCAACACCATTTTAAGTAGGTCAGTTTACTGAATCTGATGCCTGATGCGAGAATGGAAGATGGAAACGTGAATGTAAATCCTGCCATTTTTCGCAAGAGGAAATATTTGGTTTTTCGTGGATAAGCATTATCTATTGTGAAATACTTGATTGCTAGTGTTAAGGCACCATTAAACACTGAATAAGATAAAGTCAAGTTTTAATTACTGAATCAGTTTCAACATTGCAGAAACTGAATTATAACTATAACTCTGCCTACATTTTTATGATCCAAACTCCCTTCTAACTTGTTCTCCTTCCAGAACTTTTTAAAAATTTTGTACTTAGCAAGGTTTCTGTTTGTTTTTACTCAAAAGTTTTTGGTTTGTTTTTAATTTGATCATCCCACCACCACCACTGGGGGGCTTCCCTGGTTGCTGAGATGGTAAGGAACATGCATGCAGTGTGATACCAGGGTTCGATTCCTGGGTTGGGAAGATCCCCTGGAGAAAGGAGGATGTTTTTGCCTGGAGAATTCAATGGGCAAAGGAGCCTCGTGGGCTACACACAGTCCATTGGGTTGCAAAGAGTCAGACACAACTGAGCGACGAACACTTTAGCACTTTCTTGCCACTGGAAACAACTAGGGAGTACCCAAAAAAAAGGCATGAAAAGTTTCTTTTCTCTGTTCACTGCATAGACCGCTTATTGTAAACTGTCCTACTTGTGAATTTTCCAGGGCATTGATTTCTTCTTCAGATCAGTTCCTCGTAAGCAACTCTGTGCAAAGAGAATTGTAGAGAGGAAGTTTGACTATTAGCTAAAAGGAGACTTGAGGATTGACTATAGATTGGTTAAAAGCTCAAGATACTGATCAGGACCCTAGGGAGGAGCCTAATCTGCACATTAATCTATACAACTCAAAACCAGTCCACCAGCAGACCTGAAAAAGTTAAACATAGAATTACCACATGATCCATCGATTCCATTCCTAGGCATGTACCCAAAGACTTGAAGCAGGAATTCAAAGATAAACTTGTACACCCATGCTTGAAGCAGTGTTATTAACAATAGCCAGAAGGTGTTAAGCACACAAATGTCCATCAACAGATGAATGGATAGGAAAAAAATGTGGTATATACATACAATGGAATGTTAATTAGCCTTAAAATGAATGAAATTGTGTTACACAGATGAACCTAAAAAGCACTGTGTTAACTGAAATAAGCCAGAAGCACGAAAGGACAAATATTATATAAAGTATGTAGAATAGAAAAATTCAGAAAGTAGAATAGAGGTTACCAGGGACTGAAGGGAAGGAGGGAAATGACTCCTCAACACATAGAGTTTCTGTTTGGGACAATGAAAAAGTTCTGGAAATAGATAGTGCTAATGACTGCACAACATTTTGAGTGCACCTGGTGGCCCAGAGGTTAAAGCGTCGGCCCGCAATGCGGGAGACCCGGGTTCGATCCCTGGGTCAGGAAGATCCCTGGAGAAGGAAACGGCAACCCACTCCAGTATTCTTGCCTGGAGAATCCCACGGACACAGGAGCCTGGCGGGCTACAGTCCACGGGGTCGCAAAGAGTCGGAGACGACTGAGCAAGCGACTTAACTTAATGCCGCTGAATTGCACATGTGCAAATGATTAAAATGATAAATTTCATGTATATAGGACCACATTTTTAAAAAATAACAACAACAAACAGCTGACCAAAAATCTGGATTCCATAAGGACTCATGGGGTCAGGTTAAATGTGTTGGAAGTGAGAAGGAAAACCACATTCCCACCCTATCCTCTCCCAGATTTCTAGAGAAGAAATTACTGTGGAAAATGTGATGGAACTATTAATAGTCCAAAAAGTCATTGTAGTTCACAGTTCTTTTTTGCTGTAATATTAATAGATTCGTTTGGGGTAAATTCCCAGGTGGTTCCGTTGTTAGGACTCAGAGCTAACACTGCATGGGGCGCAGGTTCCATTCTTGGTTGGGGAATTAAGATCCTACAGGGTGTGTGACAGGAAAAAAAAGTTGCAATTTTTTTAACTAAAAATAATTTTCATGATCATGACTCATAATATCCATAACTCACAGATATGTCCTCCCTTCATGGGCCACCAGGAAGAAACAAAGGAAAAACAATCAGCATTATCAGTCTGGCTCAGGCATACAGAGATCCAGCCTTGGGAGAACCAGCATGCTCTTGATGGGTGTCAGTGCAAAAGAAATAACTGTCAGATACTCAAGCTAGGCTGGGAATCTCCTGGACCACTTAGACTTTTGGTTCAAAGAGATGTTTTGGAGTGAGACACAGTAATTCCACTTAATGGTCTTTAAACAGGCTGATGAAACTTGTGCCTCCTGAGGATGTAACTCAGAATGGACTGCTCCCTTTAACGTTTAATGAAAGAATTTTCTAAAGAGAGGAAGGGGTGTCTCTTCCTGTTTCAGCAAGACCAGCATCTGCAACTACAAGTGCCATCAAACATCCACATTAATGACTAAGGGGATGATGACGTGGTGTTAGTAGGACTAGGAAGGAGCTTTGCTACGTAGGACTACCAGGCAATGCAGCAGAAAACAGGTACCAACAGGTGCAATATAGATGATTTTACAGCAACCACAAGAACCCACTGGGCTAGAGTTTGGAAAGGCCTAAGCAGTTTAGGTTGTATCCTGAAAGCAATAGAGTTTTGAGCAAAAGAACAAACAATACAGTAAAATTTGCACTATAGAAAAATCACTCTGGTCCCAGGATAAAGAATGCACAAGAGGGTTTTCCTGGTGGTCCAGTGGCTAAGACTCCACACTCCCAATGCAGGGGACCCCGGTCTGATCCCTGGTTAGGGAACTGTATCCCACATGCCACAACTAAGACCCAGCACAGTCAAATAAATAAATTAATTAAAATATATATATTAAAAAATAATGCACAGGAAGGGGGCAAGGAAGCTGGATGCTGGGGAAACAGGAAACTGTTCCAGCTATCCAGGACACAGAATGAGGTCTCAATTAATGTTGTTCTGGTGAGACAGAGGGAGGAATGAGTATAAAACAGAATGTAAGAGATATTTTGGAAGTCAGGGAGAACAAGAATGTAACCAGTGGGAGAGAAGCATAAAATGGTGGGGTTATTGGAATTATATGGTTCCTGCCGCTGCTGCTAAGTCGTGTCCGACTCTGTGCGACCCCATAGACGGCAGCCCACCAGGCTCCCCCCTCCCTGGGATTCTCCAGGCAAGAACACCGGAGTGGGTTGCCATTTCCTTCTCCAGTGCATGAAAGTGAAAAGTGAAAGTGAAGTCGCTCAGTTGTGTCCGACTCTTAGCGACTCCATGGACTGCAGCCCACCAGGCTCCTCCGTCCATGGGATTTTCCAAGCAAGAGTACTGGAGTGGGGTGCCATTGCCTTCTCTGATATGGTTCCTAGGCTTATAAAAAATATATAACAGCCCACATTAGCATACTCACTCTGTCTATAGGTATCCAGTATGTACCCAGCACTGTACTCATTAATATTAACTTTAAGGCAGGAAACAGGGGATCTGGTTTTCTTGGAGCAAGGGTCATGGTTAACTGAGCTTGTCTCTATAGTTACTTTATTTCTTAGAAATCTATTTTTTTTTTAATTTCCTCATTAATAGACATGTATATATTTAATATAATTGCATTAATACTTTTATATACTTCAATATGTATGATCAGATTGCCAACATCCATTGGATCATAGAAAAAAGCAAGAAAATTCCAGAAAAACATCTGCTTCCTTGACTACACTAAAGCCTTTGACTGTGTGGATCACAACAAACTGTGGAAAATTCTGAAAGAGATGGGAATACCAGACCACCTTACCTACCTCCTGAGAAATCTGTTTGCAGGTCAAGAAGCAACAGTTAGAAATGGACATGGAACAAGAGACTGGTTCCAAATTGGGAAAGGAGTCTGTCAAGGCTGTATATTGTCACCCTGTTTATTTAACTTATATGCAGAGTACATCATGAGAAATGCTGGGCTGGATGAAGCACAAGCTGGAATCAAAATTGCCGGGAGACATATCAATAACCTCAGATATGCAGATGACACCACCCTTATGGCAGAAAGCAAAGAACTAAAGAGTCTCTTGATGAAGGTGAAAGAGGAGAGTGAAAAAGCTGGCTTAAAACTCAACATTCAAAAAACTAAGATCATGGTATCCAATCCCATCTGCTGCTGCTGCTGTAAAGTTGCTTCAGGAATGTCCAACTCTGTGTGACCCCATAGATGGCAGCCCACCAGGCTCCTCTATCCCTGGGATTCTCCAGGCAAGAATACAGGAGTGGGTTGCCATTTCCTTCTCCATTGCATGCATGCATGCTAAGTCGCTTCAGTCATGTCTGACTTTGTGTGACCCCATGGAAACAGACCATTAGGCTCCTCCGTCCACAGGATTCTCTAGGAAAGAACACTGGAGTGGATTGCCATTTCCTTCTCCAATCCAGTCCCATCACTTAATGGCAAATAGATGGGGAAACAATGGAAACAGTGAAAGACTTTATTTTCTTGGGCTCCAAAATCAGTGCATATGGTGACTGCAGCCATCAAATTAAAAAATGCTTGTTCCTTGGAAGAAACGCTATGACCAAACTGGACAGCATATTGAAAAGCAGAGACATAACTTTGTTGACAAAGGTCCATCTAGTCAAAACTTTGGTTTTTCCAGTAGTCGCGTATGGATGTCAGAGTTGGACTATAAAGAAAGCAGAGTGCGGAAGCATTGATGCTTTTGAACTGTGGTGTTGGAGAAGACTCTTTTTATTTTAAATTTATTTTTATTATTATTATTATTATTTTTTTTTTTTTACTTTACAATACTCTATTGGTTTTGCATACATTGACATGAATCCACCACAGGTGTACATGAGTTCCTACCCCTGAACGCCCACCTCCCACCACCCTCCCCATATCATCTCTCTGGGTCATCCCAGTGCACCAGCTCCAAGCATCCTGTATCCTGTATCAAACCTAGACTGGTGATTCGTTTCTTACATGATAGTATACATGTTTCAATGCCATTCTCCCAAATCATCCCACCCTCTGGAGAAGACTCTTGAGAGTCTCTTGGACTGCAAGGAGATCCCACCAGTCAATTCTAAAGGAAAACAGTCCTGAATATTCATTAGAAGGACTGATGCTGAAGCTGGATCTCCGATACTTTGGTCACCTGATGTGAAGAACTGACTCATAGGAAAATACCCTGATGCTGGAAAAGATTGAAGACAGGAGAGGATGAGATGGTTGGATGGCATCACCGACTCAATGGACATGAGTTTGAGCAAGCTCTGGGAGTTGGTGTGGGACAGGGAAGCCTGGCATGTTTCAGTCCATGGGGTCACAAAGAATCGGACACGATTGAGCAATTGAACTGAACTGATACTTTAATAAGTAGTTAAATATTATCTAAATAGTATCAGCGATGCTGATGGTGGTAAAAGGTACTATTCATTCCATGTACTGACCTGCTATGTGCTCAGTCACTTACTGGTGTCTGACCCTTTGTGATCCTGTGGATTGTAGCCCATCAGGCTCCTCTGTCCACGGGAATTTTTAAGTCAAGAATATTGGAGTGGCTTGCCATACCCTCCTCCAGGGGATCTTCCTAATCCAGGGTGGAACCTGCAGCTCCTGCGCCTCATGCATTGCAGGCAGATTCTTTATCTTTGAGACCCGGGGGGCTGTATTTAATAAAATAGCAGGAAGGGATTGCAGCAGAACTAGAGATGGGATGCTTAGTGGCAGGAGGTTGTGAACTCTTAAGACTGAGAAGCAGCTTTGATACTGCCCCATGATATTGTCTGTAGATAACAATAGTTAGTTATGATTTTAGGAGCTTTATTTTAGCAATGGGAATATGTGTTTTTGACTAGAAAAGTATTATCTTAATCATGTTGGTCTGGGCATCTTTGGAACTACAGAATGGGAAAAGTTATGCACTTGGCAAGCTCAGTAATAATAAATAAAATGTATTGTGCATTGACTGTATGCCAGACGTGTACTCATTTAATCCTCATGCCAAACTGGTAAGGCAGGCTTGGTTCATTTTCTCTAGTTTATAGACAAAATACAAAAACTGAGAGAGATTAACTTGCCCAAGGTCATAGAACACGTGGAGAGTGGCATAGCTATTTCAACTTAGACTGAGTGCACACTCTTTACTGCTGTATTGTACCAGACAACATCTGAATAACCAGCGCCACGTGGTTAAGCACCACATTTGATACCAGGTGATGTTCCCCTGCTCCCAATCAGATTAGACACTTGAGATAGGGGCCACTGATCCATGAACACCTTGGTGGTCCCATGGTCACTTTCTTTCTCTTAACTTAGTTAATCCCCGTTAATACCAGAAGGTAACACTGGCTAGTGGTGAAATAGAAAGCAAATAAATGATGCCCTGAGTCCAAGGCAGACTAAGGACTACTGTGAGCTAATGTCACAAGGAAGCAGAAGAGACCAAATGGTCAGTAAGAAAACAGGGTTGCAGACTTCCCTTGTGGTTCAGTGGTTAAGAATCCACCTGCCATTGCAAGGGGCATGGGTTCGATCCCTGGTCTGGGAGGATTTCACATGCTGTGGAGCAACTGAGCCTGTGTGCCACAACTACTTCGCCTGTGCTCTGCAACAAGAGAAGCCAGCACAATGAGAAGCCCGAGCACCTCAACTGCAGGGCAGGCCCCACTTGCCACAACTAGAGAAAGCCTGTGCAGCAAGGAAGACCCACTGTACCCAGAAAAAATAAATAAATAAAATTTAAAGAAAAGAAAATAAGATTGCTTAGGGCAGCAATCTGAATTATCCAAAATTCCAAATTTTAGAAACAATAAAAACTGGCTGCTATTAGTTCAGTCTGCTACAACAAAGATACCATAGACTGGATGATTTTAACAACAAACATTTACTTCTCATAATTCTGGAGACTGGGAAATGCACAATCAAGGTGCCTGGCAAGAGCATGCTTCCTGATTTGAGATGGCCTTCTTCTTGCTATCCTAACAGGGGAGAGCAGAGATAGAGAAGCAATTTCTCTCATATCTCTTCTTCTAAGGGCACTAACCCTGTTCATGAGGGCTCTATTCCCATGACCTCATTCCTTCCAGAAGGCCCCACCTCCACATACTGTTTCACTGGAGATGGAACATCAACACATGAATTTCCCAACATATGGGACACAAACATTGGCTTTATAAGTTCCTAAGTGGAAACGGGTAAAGACTGGGTATTCTAGTTACTGTCTTTGAAGAGCCTGAAAGATCTAGTCTAGTTTGTCCCCAGAGTTGTGACAGTAGTATGATCTCTAGGGTGAGAGCTTGGTCAAGCTGTGTCTCTTTGGACTCCTCTTTTTCAGATTAGAGCCTGGAAGGCTAGGTATGCTACTGTATGGGTATCCTGTGGCTGCTGTAAAAAACGATCACAAACTCTGTGGCTTAAAACAATAAAATGTATTCTCTCAGCTTTGGAGGCCAGAAGTCTAAAATCAAGGTATCGAGAGGACTGTGCTCCCTCCAGAAGTTCTGGGAGAGAGTCTCTGTTCCTTGCCTTTGCAGTTTGGGGTTGCTGTCCTCATTCTTTGGCTTATGGTTGCTCACCCCAGTCTCTGCCTCCATCTTTGCATGACCTTCTCCTCTGTGCCTATGACTCCTCCTCTTGTGTCTCTTATAAGGACACTTGCCATTGGGATCAGGGCCTATTTGGGTAAACCAGGATGGTCTCATCTCAAGATCCTTAACTGAAATTACATCTGTAATTTCCAAATAAGGTAACATTTACAGGGCTTGGGTATCAGGAAAAGGACAGAATTATAGTTGGGAGATTTCAGCACTCCTCACTCAGTGAATGATAAAATTAACCAGAAAATCAGCCAGGGTATAGAAGAACTCAACATCACCGACCAACAGAACTTAGTCAACATTCATATAACGCTTCATCCAACAACAGCATGATACACATTCTTTTAAACTGTCCAGAGAAACCAAACTGTATCCTGGGTCATAAAGCAAACTTTGAAATTAAAAAGAATGTGAATTATAGAAAGGGTATTATATAACTATGATGGAGTCAAACTAGAAATAAATAACAGAAGTCTGGGCCTCCCTGGTGGCTCAGTGGTAAAGAATCTGCCTGCCAACGCAGGAGACATGGGTTCTATCCCTGATCCGGGAAGATCCCACATGGCCAGCAGCTAAGCCCATGCACCACAACTATTGAGCCTCGGATTCTAGGTGCAGCTACTGAGCCCAAGTGCTGTAACTGCTGAAACACACACGCCCTAGAGCCTGTGCTGTGCGACAAGAGAAGCCACTGCAATGAGAAGCCTGCGCACCACAACCAGACAGTAGCCCCTAGAGAGAAGCCCTGCAGCAAATAAATAAAATTATTATTTTAAAGAGAATCATAAAGGGGTAGCCTCAAATGCTGCGCATAAGTTCTGCCCAAACCTTTGGCTAATTCCTAAACTACATGTGCATGAGAGATCCAAGAAGTTCATCTATGACTTTAAAAACTAAACAGAGATTTCCGCTGCTACCAACTGCAGGGGAGTCTGAGTGTGGAGTTTGAAGTAGGCCCAGTGAACCTCCCGTCAAAACAAAGAATCAAGACTCTTTGGAAAAACAGAACAGAATCCAGAGTTTCTACAGTGATTATTTATGTTTTGAATAAAATCCCAAATCACTAGACAAAGGGGGAAACTCGCATGACTAATACGTAATCAATGCAGACTAACTTCAAGATTCTGCAGATACTGAAATTAGCAAAGGAAGATTATAAAAGTTATTAGGACTAAGCTTACTTTTCCTTTATGTCCTTAAACAAATAAGAGCTATCAGTAAAAAAACAAAAGTATAAAAATAGAACCAAATGGAAATTCTAGATTTGAAATATAACGTAAATAAAATATCTAATGGATAGACTTAAAAGAATATTGGTTATGATGTCATAATAAGTGAACATCAGTTCAGTTCAGTCGCTCAGTCGTGTCCGACTCTTTGCGACCCCATGAATCGCAGCACGCCAGGCCTCCCTATTCATCACCATCTCTCGGAGTTCACTCAGACTCACGTCCATTGAGTCAGTGATGCCATCCAGCCATCTCATCCTCGGTCGTCCCCTTCTCCTCCTGCCCCCAATCCCTCCCAACATCAGAGTCTTTTCCAGTGAGTCAACTCTTCGCATGAGGTGGCCAAAGAACTGGAGTTTCAGCTTTAGCATCATTCGTTCCAAAGAAATCCCAGGGTTAATCTCCTTCAGAATGGACTGGTTGGATCTCCTTGCAGTCCAAGGGACTCTCAAGAGTCTTCTCCAACACCACAGTTCAAAAGCATCAATTCTTCGGCACTCAGCCTTCTTCACAGTCCAACTCTCACATCCATACATGACCACAGGAACATAAAGAGAGATAATTAGAAATTATCCAGTCTAAAGAACAGAGGATAAAAGATTGGGGGCAGGGGGGAAGAACAGAACAGAAAAGGGACTTTGTGACTTATGGGAACAATATAAAAATTCTAATATATGAGTAATTGGAGTCCTAGAAGGAAAGCACAGAGAGAATGAGGCAGAAAAAAAAAATAGTTGAAGGAATAATAGCTGAAAATTTCCCCAATTTATAGATTCAAGAAGCTCGGCAAACCCTAAGCAGAACAAATACAAAGCAAACCACACCTGTGATATCCTTTGTACATTTTCTGAAAACCAAAGATGAAGAGAAAAACAGTTTAAAAACATATACAAGAAAATACAAATGACCACGGACTTCTCTTCAAAAGTATTTGTGTTTCTAAACACAGCATCATTGTGTTTTAGCATAAGTCAATTTTAGCACAGCACCAACAAGAAAAGACAGGGTAAGGTGTCCATGACACGAGGCCCTTAACAGAATCAATCAGGGATTTTTTCTCCAGACCATTCTTCAGAGTAGATCAAAGAACCAGTTACTCCACAGTGAAATGACTAAAAACCTAGTTAAGAAAATAAAATTTTGCCTTCATTGTATAAATACAAGTAAGCACTAGGTAGTCATACCAATCCTTAAAAAGCCAGGGTAGAAAACTGGAAGCAGAGAGTTTAGAAAAAGGAGAGCTGATTAAATTGGATTATCATCCTGACAGCCCCTTTTTCTAATCTCTAGTCAATGCTGCCTCCCTGGGGGTTTATTTTCTTCATATTCTTTGGATAACAAAGGGGTTACTTTTCAGGTGCTATGGACCTGATCTAGGACTAGAGTTAGACGACTTAAAAGAAAATTTTGTAACTCTCCTCAGGATCAAGATCAACATACAAAAAAAAAAAAAAAAAAGGAAATAATAGACATTTCTGAAATTGAAGTTTCATCAGAGACATTCAAACAAATCAACTTATAGATGTATTTTAAAACTACCTTCAAAATGGTTAGAAATAGAAAGCAAAAATCAAATAAAAAACATTTATCAGAAGTGGAATTGAAAAGGTTATACTGATTCTTACAAAATTTAATAATGTATTAGGATAAAAACATCTTAAGAGAACCAAAGACAGAACTTCTTAGAATGGCTGTATTCTCAACAACCTTTTACATTAAAGTTACAAAAATTGGTTCTAACAATGGCACTGGACTGAAGGTCTTAAGCCTTTGAGTTCTCTAATCTCTATTTCCTGTCCTGACTTCTCTTCCTTACTCTAGATTTCCATTCACCACTGTCTCAGGGTCAGAGGAAGTATGTTACTGAAAAGAATCTTCCTAACTTCAGTATTCCCAGCACTATTATTTCATGTTTTGCCATAACTGTATAACCCTTCTACTTACTATTAGTGCTAATTAGTTTTCTTTATATGGACTCACACTTATTTTACTTGTATAAAACTTAAAATTATAGCTACATTGGAAAAGCAGTATAATTGGCTGTCAATAAAATGATAGATGAAGTATGAAACATGATTATTAAGTTCTATTATTATTATTAAGTTCTATTAATCTAATCTATTACTAGATTTTATTGTCTTCTAAAGTCTGAGACATGATCTCTTGGACAGAACAAAAAGTGACGTTAAATAACAATATCTAACTGAGGTGTTCTCGTTGATAATAAGAAAGACTTTTAAAGGATTAAGAGAACTGAGAGTTATATAGTGTTGATAATGGCAGAGTAACCACCACTGGAATAACTCTCACACTGCTAACAGTTATAAACTATGGACAAAATGTAATCAACTATTTGAAGATACTGGAGACCAGCCACAGCAGGTGAAAACTGGAGGGGCCTTCAAGCCTTAAAAGGGGAACTACACTCACTAGATGAAATCCACTTATACAGGATGTTCCCATGTCTAGGCTGCATGGGGCAGCTAGACCTGAAGCAGATATCCGGAGTTTTATTGGCTTGTAGTGTCAGGGCTAAAAAGCCAATAGAGGAACTAAAACTGAATAGCAAAAAATATGATCTCCCAAACAGAAGGATAGAAAGGAGAAATAAAGGAATAAAAAATAGCCGAGACAGAGAGAAAATAGCAAAAACAGTGGAACTGAATTGAACACACCAGGAATTATATCAGATGTACATGAATCTAACAAACCAACTGAAAGATTGGAATTGTCTGACTAAATAAAAAAGGAAGACCTAACTAACTATGTGCTATCGACAAGAGACACAAACTGCCCTGGTGGCACAGTGGATGCAAGTCCGCCTGTCCATGCCGGGGGACATAGGTTCAATCCCTGGTCTGGGAGGATTCCATGTGCTGTGGAGCAACTAAGCCCAAGAGTCACAACTGCCAAGCCTGAGTGCTGCAACTATCGCAGCCCACGCACCGAGAGCCCGCGCTGCACCAGGGAGACCACCGCAGCGAGAGGGCCAGGCACCACAGCGGAAAGGGGACCGCACACCACAGCTGGAGAAAGCCCGAGGGCGGCAGTGAAGACCCAGCACAGCCAAAAACGAATAAGCATTAAAAAAAAAAAAAAGACCCACCTTAATACAGGACACTAGGACCACAGCCTGGTCTAACTCAATGAAACTAAGCCATGCCTGTGGGGCCACCCAAGACGGGTGGTCATGGTGGAGAGGTCTGACACAATGTGGTCCACTGGAAAAGGGGATGGCAAACCACTTCAGTATTCTTGCCTTGAGAACCCCATGAACAGTATGAAAAGGCAAAATGATAGGCTACTGAAAGAGGAACTCCCCAGATCAGTAGGTGCCCAATATGCTACTGGAGATCACTGGAGAAATAACTCCAGAAAGAATGAAGGGATGAAGCCAAAGCAAAAAACAATACCCAGTTGTGGATGTGACTGGTGATAGAAGCAAGGTCTGATGCTGTAAAGAGCAATATTGCATAGAAACCTGGAATGTCAGGTCCATGAATCAAGGCAAATTGGAAGTGGTCAAACAAGAGATGGCAAGGATGAACGTCGACATTCTAGGAATCAGCGAACTAAAATGGACTGGAATGGGTGAATTTAACTCAGATGACCATTATATCTACTACTGTGGGCAGGAATCCCTCAGAAGAAATGGAGTAGCCATCATGGTCAACAAAAGAGTCCAAAATGCAGTACTTGGATGCAATTTCAAAAACAACAGAATGATGTCTGTTCGTTTCCAAGGCAAACCATTCAGTATCACAGTAATCCAAGTCTATGCCCCAACCAGTAACGCTAAAGAAGCTGAAGTTGAACGGTTCTATGAAGACCTACAAGACCTTTTAGAACTAACACCCAAAAAAGATGTCCTTATCATTATAGGGGACTGGAATGCAAAAGTAGGAAGTCAAGAAACGCCTGCAGTAACAGGCAAATTTGTCCTTGGAATACAGAATGAAGCAGGGCAAGGGCTAATAGAGTTTTGCCAAGAAAATGCACTGGTCATAGCAAACACCCTCTTCCAACAACACAAGAGAAGACTCTACACATGGACATCACCAGATGGTCAACACC
>SJYT01085099.1:69105-85191 GCA_006410635.1 Cephalophus harveyi | reverse complement strand
CTATCTATCAGATCTAGTCCCTTAAATCTATTTCTCACTTCCACTGTATAATCATAAGGGATTTGATTTAGGTCATACCTGAATGGTCTAGTGGTTTTCCCTACTTTCTTCAATTTAAGTCTGAATTTGGCAATAAGGAGGTCATGATCTGAGCCACAGTCAGCTCCCAGTCTTGTTTTTGCTGACTGGTAGAGCTTCTCCATCTTTGGGTGCATAGAATATAATCAATCTGATTTTGGTGTTGACCATCTGGTGATGTCCATGTGTAGAGTCTTCTCTTGTGTTTTTGGAAGAGGGTTTTTGCTATGACCAGTGCATTCTCTTGGCAAAACTCTATTAGCCTTTGCCCTGCTTCATTCCATATTCCAAGGCCAAATTTGCCTCTTACCCCAGGTGTTTCTTGACTTCCTACTTTTGCATTCCAGTCCCCTATAATGAGTAGGACATCTTTTTGGGGTCTTAACTCTGAAAGGTCTTGTAGGTCTTCATAGAACCGTTCAACTTCAGCTTCTTCAGCATTACTGATTGGGGCATAGACTTGGATTACTGTGATATTGAATGGTTTGCCTTGGAAATGAACAGAGATCATTCTGTCATTTTTGAGATTGCTTCCAAGTACTGCATTTCAGACTCTTTTGTTGACCATGATGGCTACTCCATTTCTTCTAAGGGATTCCTGCCCACAGTAGTAGATATAATGGTCATCTGAGTTAAATTCACCCATTCCGGTCCATTTTATTTCGCTGATTCCTAGAATGTCAACGTTCTTTCTTGACATCTCCTGTTTGACTACTTCCAATTTGCCTTGATTCATGGACCTAACATTCCAGGTTCCTATGCAAATTACCTAGGTCATCTAGTTAATTATTATTCCTGCACAATGATCCCATCCATAATAACCTTGATATGTTGTCATCCGAGCTTCTCAGCTTCAGTAACCATAGCCTCTCAGTCACTGTGTGGCTTTTCCTTATCTTTTTTACCTGCAGTGTTTAACTGTTTCCTGGTCTCTAGTCCTGCTTCCTCTTAGGAAGATTTTGATGAGATTGAGCCAGAGGGAATTGCCATCTGAATGGGTCCAAGACAGTGAAATATTAACAATTTCATTTGGTACAACTATAGTTCTCTATCCACACTGTAGTCACAGACACTTGGCCCCTTCTTTAAACATTTCAGTGGCTTCTCATTACTCCTCCACCTCTCCACCCACTCCCATTGATCCCTGCTCAGTCCCTTCTTGTCCTGACTCACAAGGGCTTTGGAGATCTGACCCTCTCTTTCCCAGCTGGTTTATTCTATTACCAGTCTCTTTTACTGTCTCCACTCCAGCTGCACGGAACTTTCAGTTCCCAGACTGCCAAGCTTGTTCTTCTGTGTGGGCCTTTGGAAATGTCATGTCTTCTGCTGGAAATACCCTCCTTTTCCTTCCCTTCTTCTCCACCCCTCAAACCTGGAGCCTAGCTTGACCAACACCCATTTCATCAACTGAGAAGGATAGTATACACATAATAAATAACCATGGACTATTTTGTATTGTAGAAGTGAAAAGTGCTGTTGAGAGAAGCATTTTCTTCCCTGTTAATTACCCCTGACCCTACATTTCTAATGTCCCATTTAATCGCAGCACCAAAACTGAGCACAGTACCACAGATGTGGTCCAATGAGCAGAGATTACAGCAGGGCAAAGATGTGTGCCTTTGTTGGGGCCCTATAATTCTGTCAGTAGGATTTTCTAAGGCGATCGGTTATCCTTGTGAGCTCATAGTGATTTTCCATCATCTTGGACATAAAAGGAACTTAAAAAAAAAGTTTGGCCAGAATTTCTTTCTTCTAGGAGCCCAGGAAAAAGAAGTCATCACTGGGAAGTTAAGAAGTCAGGACAATTTTGAGGAACAGTTTATTTTATTTTATTAAATGGCTTTCAGGTATTTATAGTACAGCCTAGGAAATGAAGTGCTTTCCTAGACAGGTGTTTTTGCTATGCTTTGAATACTGCTCAGGGAGAAATGCTACTGAAGCCTTCTTTTAATTCACAGGAGAAACATACCCTTTTTCTCCTTCCTGTATAATAACATTAACTTTGCCAAAATTATGAGTAATAAGTATAGGAAATGTAGTTATTTTCAGTTGAATATTATGTTTTCATAAAGTATGAGATAATAGGAAATGAAGTGGGGAAAAATACGTTAAAAAAAATACAGACTTTGGATCTAGGCTACCTGTGTGAATACACGCTCCACTTTAGACAGTTTACTTAGCTCTGTGCCTCAGTTTCAGCACATGCAATGGGGAAAAACCGTGTCTTTCTTGTTGAATTATTTCAAGAATTAAATGAGATAAAGTGCTTAACAGCAGCAGCAGGCACATCATCAACAACATTATTGTAAAATAAATATGGAAAAAAAAGCGAAAGTGTTAGTCACTCAGTCGCATCTGACTCTTTGTGATCCCATGGACTGCATCCCGCCAGGCTCCCCTGTCCTTGGGATTCTCCAGGCAAGAATACTGGAGTGGGTTGCCATGCCCTTCTCCAGGTGTACTTAATATTATTTTAAATACAAGTGGTCATGAAACAGAGCAGGACCCTATGCTATGGTCCTCCTTCCCCATGTCCTCTGTCTGCCTTTTGTCTGAGGAAAAACTTGAGCCAAAGAAGTTAAATTAGAGAAATAGGAAAGTGCAGAAACAAACAAACAAAATAGTCCAAGGAGACCAAATAATATAGTCACTAAGCATAGTCAAGGATTTTTAGTTCCTTCTCAAGGGCTATAGGTAGTATTCTAATCCATGCCTGTAGGTGTCTTATAGATACTGAAACCTCAGGTGAAGATAATGACCCGATTATAGCCAAGAATCATAAGCTGCCATGATTCCGAGAATTGGCCTCAAGGAAATGAAACAAATCCTGATCGTGGGGGTGAGGAGGATAGGTGTCTGCCCTCACCGACCCCTCCCCATTTGCCAGCATACAAAATAAAGCAAATTTCCCTTTTCCACCAATCTGGCCACTTTATTGGCTTTTGAGTGGCAAGCAACCAGACTCCACTTCTGGTAATAGTCAATGCAGAATCCTCAGGGCTTTAAACGAGTTGGTTAATATTTAATGTTGTAAGTCTTATGAAGAATTTTTCAAAAAAATACTTCAGGGCTATGATAACTCTATAAAATCACCCAGAACTTCCTATTTGTATAAATATATATATTTTTTCTTTCATATATGCATTCTGGTTGCTCAGATGGTAAAGAATTCACCTACAGTCTGGGAGACCTGAGTTGGATCTCTGGGTTGAGAAGATTCCCTGTAGAAGGGCAAGGCAACTCACTTCGGTATTTTTGCCTGGAGAATCCCCATGGACAGAGGTGCCAGTCCACAGGGTCCCAAAGAGTCAGACATGGCTGAGCGACAAAGCACACCATGCTTTCTCTCTTAGCTTGTTGATTTACAATATTGTGTTAGTTTCAGATGTACGACAAAGTTATTCAGATATATATATAATAACCTATGGTCCAAAAGAATCTGAATATATATATATATATTCTTTTTCATCATAGGTTATTACAAAACTACTAAATATAGTCCCCTGTGCTGTAACACAGGGAACTGTTCATATATTGTTGTTTATCTGTTTTGTGTATAGTAGTTTGTATCTGTTAATCCTTAATCCTATATTCCTAATTTATCCCTCCCCTCTCCCTTTCCCCTTTGGTAGCCGTAACTTTGTTTGGTAACCATAACATTCACTTGTATTTTTTAAATTCCCCGTATAAGTGATATCATGTTGACCAGCCCTAGAATTCTGTTTTTGGCTTTGTGTTCCAAAGAGTTGAGAATGAGTTGGTCACTGATGGGCCATAAATAAGTTTATGAGAAGCTATTTCCACAATTTATCCAGATATACACACTGCAAGTCTTTCTCTTTGATATACTTCTGGAAACAGTTATAAATTCAACATGGAAGAAGGCCACTAAGGAAAATGTTGTTTTTCTCCAGGAGAGAAGATGCTTTTATAATTTTGTCTCTATTGTTGAGTATAAATTTATGATTAAACAAAACACCCCAGTTGCTTTCATTTAAGAATGACCTGTCTCTCTTCCTTTTTTCTCTCCTTCATGCCCTCTGCCTCTCAGTCCCTCTGCCCCTTCCTTCTCTCCTTTACTCCTTTCATTTAAAACAAAATTTGGAGTTGCTGAATGCCACCTGCAAATAAGACCATCTACTCTGTTGGATGAATTACTCAGTATCTCTTCTATGAACAGTGCTTGTACTCCTGGCCTTGGCTTGATACCTTATACATTATTTTCATTTGTCACAGAGAAAGAGGAACAGGGCAATATGGTTTAGACAGAGTAGAGCTATCATTTCTACTGCAACATGAAAAAAAAAACAAAACTCAGAATGAGTACATTAACTATTCAAAGGTGGATATTAATATTTTCTTTATATGTGATTAATGGCTTGATTCTTCAATAATGAATAATATGTTTTCAGTCATTTTCTATGTCACTAACAAATGAGACAGAGATTGGCTGTTAGTAGTTATTTGCTAATTACCTGGATTTATGCTTTTATACTTTGATATTAGCAAATTACTTATGTTGTGTCTGATGTTGCTAAATAACATTCTTTAGGCACTTACAAAAAAAGCTGTGTTTTTCCCCTCTTTTGTTAATTATGTATTGTGGGACATCAATAAGTAGCATTTTTGAGTCTGAGCTTTTTGATCAACTAGCTAGGAGACTGACATCTTTGTGTTTTGACCAGTACCATTTAAGTGGCCCTAGGTACCAAATTCAAGTGAATGCCACTGGGAAATTTTGATAGTGCTGTATTCACTATTCTTGCTAATTACCCTTATGCACTACAGCTCAAGTGAGATACGATTCACCGAGGACAACCCCAACAAACACCTCCAAGCCTGACTCTCTTTCTTCAGAGTGTCAACCAGTGACTTCGCATCCTAGTTTTACTTAGGAGATTCAAACACAAAAGGTGACAGCGGAATAGTGCCTGGCTTATGGTACCATTCGTTTTGGAAGGTAGTTTTTATTTTTATAATGATCTATGATAAACTAAAGAAAGAGCAAGAATAGTCGACTGAGCGTGGGATTCGCATCACGAGCTTCGTGAAGTCGTGAAGTTGCTCAGTCGTGTCTGACTCTTTGCAACTCCATGGACCCACCTACCAGGCTCCTCAGGCGACAGTCCATGGAGGCAACAGTCCATGGAGTTTTTCGGGCAAGAGTACTGGAGTGGGTTGCCATTTCAGCTTGGGAACATGGTTGCCTTTCTGTGGAATCTCTGTTTCATGGGTCTAATTACATGGGATGCTTACCTCACATACTTGTAGTGAGGATTAAATGAAATGCTCATATGAAAAGCATCTTTTAACCTGAAAATTTCTTATGAATTTTAGTTCTCTGATACTTTATACCAGCTATCAGATTTAGTCCTTTATAGGGAATGTGCTCAGAATGTACTCTTATATTAATAAGAGTTTTTATTTCTAAATGAACTCTTACGTGTCAACTACATACTAAATTTCTATCATTCACCTTATTTTTTGATAGATGTGCTTGTGGATCAGATTTTCAAAAAGACTAATTCGTTGTACTGAAGATCTACCTCATTGTGAACCCTTAAAAACATCACAGTGTTTTTATACCCCAGTTATTTTTCGTGACATGGTACAGTGGGTTTAAAGGAAGGGCTCTCAAGTCAGTCTGCCTGCATTTGAATCCCAGGTTCACACTTAATAGATGTTGAGTGTTGGAAAAGCTAGTTACCCTGTGGTTTGTTGCCAGCTTATAGAAAAGTTGTAATGGTTCCCTGGGTATTTATCCAGTTGTCCCTCCTCTCTCCCCTCCCCTTCTACTCTGCTCTCCTCTCTTCTCTCCTACTTACTTTAACATTTGAAAACAAATTTCAAAAATAATTCAGATTATCCATGTCTTTTGTTGCACTAATCATAAGGTTAATTTTTTAAAATTAGAGAACTAAAAGAGCATAGGATTCTTGCTTTTTGTTGCTTACTTTCTTTGCAAAATGTTCTTTGTCAATATTTTTGAGGAGGAATTTTAATTTCAATATGGTTAGGGGACCCATATGGATGAAATGTGCATTTAAAAATAAGAATGTATGTATATATGTAAACATATGTCCATATATATGCATCCATGTACATAAACACAATTTGGATGAACATAAAGATGTGAAAGAAAAAAGAAATTCTATTTGGTTACTTATTATAGGAAGTAGTTTGGTTGGCAGATGATGTATTTTAGGGAGGTTACTAAGAATGGCACCCCTTGAGTAAGCTTGGAGACTTTTTGAAGGAATACCAACATAGAAATTAATTGGCTTTTTGACAAAACTTCATAGCAAGTGTAATGGCTGAAAATCAGAAATGGTACATATGATCATTTAATTGAATAAGGTTTGAATATAATTAAAAACAACTGATTTTTATGTCTTTCTGACAAATTAGGGAAGTCAAGCTTTTTAAAAAATCTTTATAATCAAATTTTTATAATTAAATAAAAAAATAAAAATAAAGTATAATTATGAAATTTATAAATTTAACTATTTTTTCTGATATCATTTTATCTGATTTAAATATAAGTAATGTAATAATAATAATTACATGTGTATACCCTGTCTCTTATACACATCTTCTTACCTGTTCCCTTTCTCTGTGTCCTCTTTCTTGTCTTTTCTTGGGTTAATTGAATATTTTACGTAATTTCATTTTAATTTACCCCTTTAATGTATCAATTTATTTTTTAATGGTTACCTATATATGTTTATATATGTATCTACATATATATATATATACACACTTCAGGAAGTCCAGTGACTTCAGGAAGTTTTATTTCCTACTTTTCTTAGTGTTTACAGTTTATTGTAAGAGATTTAGTTGAGTAGATTCTACTCAGTCATACCAGAAGTGAATTGCTATCATTTATTTGGAAACACTTACATGGAAGTTTCATCAACTATAAATAAAAAATAGTGGGAAAAATATTTCTTCTTGAAATAAGAACCTTTCTATTCATATGCTAAAAGCAATAAACTTCAAGGAGACAGCTATTTGTCCAGCAGAAGATAATTTAAATAAAAGTTAAACCATATTAAATTCTACTGCAGACCCCAGAGGTATTTTAAAATAACTGTTTAAAAAAACATGTTACTTGATGATAGATCTTCTTTGGACATATCTTTATATTCAGACTTTTAAATTGCACAGCATTTTTGGCATTTGCCAAACTAAGTGTTATAATTCTTTTAATCCTTATCTATTTGGAATTTGGGTTCATGGAGTTGGGAGGGGAGAGTAGGAATATACAAAAATGGGTACCATTTATGAAAATAGGTCAGAACGTGTTCTTCACATTTGGGTGATATCTCAAAGAAGCTTAAAAAAGAGAAATCAGGAAAGGCGAATGACTGAACTGTAGGGAGTACACTATTTTGTGTGAAAGGCTAAGGATCAGCAGTAGAGGCAGAGGGCACAATCTCTTCTGTGAGCCACCGTGATTTATACACATTACAGAGTCATATAAAGCTCTTGCAAGATGGGCTCATTAGCAGAATCTTTGCCTATTTGGGAAGTGTATCATATGTGTGTGTGTACATGTGCACACTTGTACAGGTGGCAACAGGAGAGAGAGCCAGAGACAATGAGAGCAAGCAGGCAAAAAGTCGAGACAGTGTGTGTACATGTGCATAAGAGGGAAGCAAATAAAATTAGATGAATCATGTAAAGTGCTACATTAGCATAATATTAATTTGTATTTCATATTACTTTGCTTTCTTTAATCAATGGAAGATCATTCTAGTTGTATCAGAATAATCTTTTTAATCCTTATTTTTACTTTTGCCAGGTTGTTATAAAATTATTTGGCATGAACTTGATTATCCTGTGGAAATAATCTTTTAAAGAATATCATGCTTTAAAATTTTTTTAGCATTCATGTCAATGTATGGCAAAACCAATACGGTATTGTAAAGTAAAATAAAGTAAAAATAAAATTTAAAAAAAAATTATGATAAAAAAAAAAAAACAAATAAAATTTTTTTAGCAGCTAAAATTAAACTTTTAAGAGGCAGATATTGTTTACTGACTCTCCTGAAATTTAAAAGTTGAAAAGTTTTTACATTGGTGGCTGAAGATACAGAAATATATTTCAATATGTTATTGAATATATTTTAATATCGTATCAACTGAATTGTCCAATGGCTTCCAGATTTCAGTTTGTGAGTCTAATCAAGTAGCTTTCAACCCTTAATGTGCAGCGTACTAGTCCACAGCATTTGTACAAAATATAAGCTTGGGATGTTGCCTAAGCATACGTATTGTTAAAACATTGTATGAGTAATTTTTGTTCCACTCCTGGGTTTGAGAACTGGTACATCATTTAATCCCAACTCAGCTTTAGGGCTTCCCAGGATAATTGTCAGAGAAGGCAATGGCACCCCACTCCAGTACTCTTGCCTGGAAAAATCCCATGGACAGAGGAGCCTGGTGGGCTGCAGTCCATGGGATTGCGAAGAGTCAGACATGACTGAGCAACTTCACTTTCACTTTTCACTTTCATGCATTGGAGAAGGAAATGGCAACCCACTCCAATGTTCTTGCCTGGAGAATCCCAGGGATGGGGGAGCCTGGTGGGCCGCCGTCTGTGGGGTCACGCAGTCAGACATAACTGAAGTGACTTAGCAGCAGCAGCAGGATAATTGTGAATGAGAATTTAAGGAGGAAGGAAATTTCTCAATGGCTTTACAAGTTAGGTCCGTGACTCCCCAGGCATTTAGTCTTAGTGGTGTGCTCCATCGTGTCCAGCTCTTTGTGACTTCGTGAACTATATCCTGCCAGTCTCCTTTCCTCGTGGGATTACCCCAGCAAGAACACTGGAGTAGGTTGCCATTTCCTCCTTTAGGGGATCTTCTTGACCTCAAGCCGGCGTCTCCTGTGGCTCCTGCATTGGCAGGTGGATTCTTTACCCCTGAGCTACATGGGAAGCCAAAAAAATCTTAGGGTTGTTTGCCTGCAAACAACAGAATATGGCTATACTAACTTAAGCAAAGATAGTAAGGAATCAATGGAAAAAATCCTGCATAGGTCAAAGAATCAAAGAACTGAGCAAATGAACAGGTGCCGACTTATAAGAATAAGGCCACTTTGAGCTCTTCATTTGCAGAGTCATGGAAGAGTTCTGAGTGCTGTTGTTGGGTGACTCAGATGATTTCACATCATGTGTGTCATGATGTGAAATAGGTTATGCAGATATCTTCCTTCATAGTATGGCATCATGTTGGGGACGGATCCTGTACTTGGCAAATTGAACCATCAACAGTGGAGATAGCCAGACTAGACGAAGAGCTTACGTTCATGTTGTTGATCCCATGCACAGCCTTATTCACTGCTGAGCTGGTTGAGCAAGGGACTAACTGACATGTACCAAAGGAGTTGGCCTTTCCTAGTGGCTCAGCAGTAAAGAATCCACCTGCAGTGCAGGAGATGCAGATTGGATCCTTGGATTGGGAAGATCCCCTGGAGAAGGAAATGGCAACCTACTGCAGTATTCTTGCCTGGGAAGTCCCATGGACAGAGGACCCCAGAGGGTTACAGTCCATGGAGTTGCAAAGAGTTGGACATGACTTAGTGACTAAACCACAACAGCAGAAGGAGTTATCCTGTCCATCTGAATAAGAAATTATTCTGTAGGAAATTTTTGGTGATGATTAGGATACAGGTATCCTCCACTCATGATTACATTCCAAAAATTCTATCCCAACTTTTCCTTTGAACTTCTTGGTTATCAAAATTCCAATTTTTTTCATGACTCTGATTACTTGACCAGACAACCTAGAAGTTGACATGTAGATCCCAATCTTGGACTGCTTCTCCTCCCACACAAGGTAGCAAATGATGCATAGTGCTTAAATTTAGTCAACTGTGACCTGTCACTTTTCATCATTTTTTAGCTTCACCTTTAAATGGACCTGCAACGTTTTCACAGTCCACTTCAGCATACTCTCTGTATGTCTTATAAAAGTATCAATAAGGCATACTAGAGGTTTTTCATCTTTAGTTAATTAGTAAAGAAGAACTCCCAGGAGCATATAGGTATGAATCAGGGGAGGAGCAGAAATGTGTTAGGAGCAGACTAATAATAATGCCAATAATACAAATAATAATTACATGTGTATACCACTTTACATGTTCAGTGGCTCAGTCATGTCCTACTCTTTGCAATTCCATGGACTGTAGCCCACTAGGCTCTTCTGTCCATGGAATTTTCCAGGCAAGAATACTGGAGCAGGTTGCCATTTCCTCCTCTAGGGGATCTTCCCAATACAGAGTTTGAACCCGAATCTGTTGCATCTCCTGCATTGGCAAGTGGATTCTTTACCACTGACCCACTTGGGAAGCCATACCACTTTATCCTATATTTGTAATACACATGATCTCATTTGATGCTTGCAATAATCTTTTGAAGAGTTTCATTATTATCAAAATGATTATCACCATTTTTATTGTGAAACTGAAGTGAGTAAGAGTAATATGGATTTCCAGAATTTCAGAATTAATAACTGATTCTTACAGAACCTGAATCCCATATTTTTTTATTAAAAATTAAATGCTCTTGCTGACCTTGGAGAAAATAGGAAGTCAGGTTGTGAATGACCTTTGGGACATTGTGCCAAGAAACAAAAGGACCCCTAAGGGAACTAAAGCCTTGCCTTACAGTTGGAGAGAAACCTTGGACCTCAGTCAGACAGCCACAAGGAAGTGAAGTGCACCAACAACCCAGACTTCAGAAGAGGATACCAAAACTGAGATGAGGACCTCAGCATGGCTGACATCTTGATTTCAGGCTTGTGCAGATCTGAAGGAAAAAAAAAAAAGTTGAGTTCTGTTCAACCTCTGACCTGCCGGACCAGTTCTACCCTGCCCAGACTCTGACCTGTGAGACTGAATTAACAAGCCAGTGTTGATTTAAGCAGCTAAGTTTGTGGCTATTTGTTACACAGCAAATAGAAAAAAACTAACAGAGTTGGCATAATGTTAGCTATTATAAGTTATGTGACTACAGATAAAAATTGTAAGTCAAGTTGATAGGGGTTTGGAGATAGCATATAGAGTTACATAAAAGGAAGCAATTCTATTTCAGCAGTGTATAAGGAAAGCTTACTCTTGCATAGGAGCTAACACTTACTGTTAATGGCCCACCTAAGATGGGTTTGGCTTCCCTGGTGGCTCAGACTATAAAGAATCTGCCTGCAATGCAAGGGACCCAGATTCAATCCCTGGGTTGGGAAGACCCCCTGGAGAATGGAATGGCAACCCCTCCAGTGTTCTTGCCTGGGGAATTTCATGGATAGAGGAGCCTGGTTAGCTACAGTCCATGGAGTCGCAGAGTCGGACATGGCTGAGCAGCTAACACACACAAGATGCGTTCATGTGGTCATTGATTCTGCTAACAAACACAATAACAATAGTAATATAGTGATGAAAGTAGTAGGTATAATAAATAGGCAGAAAAAAGGTTATTTTTTGTTATATTTATTATGTTGTTTGAGAATTCTCCTTAAGAAGGAACCAACCTCTGTTAGCAAAAAAATAAGATCATAATGGATTTGAGTAGGAGCAGAACCTTCCAATTTGAGGAAAGAGGATGGATTTACTTGGGGTACCAGAAAACAAAGAGAGGGAGGAACAGTAAGGGGTTTGGTTACACTGAAATGGTAAGAGATTGTGGCTTAGGTCACCCTTCCCAGAAGAACCTCAAGTGAGTAAACTCAGCAAATATGTGTTGAAAGAGGGTCTTTCTTTGGAATCAGAGAAAGGAGTGAACTTGGTGTTATAGTTATGCATATCATTAGATGTAAAGGAGGCATTCTACAAATGCAGGGAATGAGGGAACCATAAAGTAGTCAGCTTTGGGGAATTTGCTGAAATCATGGAGAAGCTTTGGACTCCCACAGGTCTCTAAGATATGAGGAAGCTGACTCAGTTGACATCTGTGTCCAGTCACTCAGTCATGTCTGTGGCCCCAGGGACTGTAGCTCGCCAGGCTCCTCTGTCCAAGGGTTTCTCCAGGCAAGACTACTGGAGTGGGTAGGCATTTCCTCCCTCAGAGGATCTTCCCAACCCAGGGATCAAACCTGTTTTCCCTGTGCCTCCTGCATTGACTGACAAACCCCTCTACCACTGAGCCACCTGGGAATCTCAGACCCCAGCTGGGAAGAACCCTCTAACCATCCATTCTGTCTGATGATTACAGGGCGTGGCTCCACGGGCCACCAGGCCGACTAAGTTCTTGCAACTCAGATGTAACCATAACATCACACAGCCCTGAGACAAAAGGGCAATATATTTTAAGTTTACTATGTACAGCTCACTAGGAGAAATACTTTACTTATAGTTTACTTTATACAAGTAAAGTGCTTTACTTGATTTTCCTGAGTTTAAGTTTCATTTTTGTCTTATTTTCTGTAAATTCCAAGCACTCAGCATGTAGGATGCTTTATCTGTTATATACTAAGAACTAAGTTTATAATGATAGAACAGTCTTGATTTCTGTCCCTATAGATTTTACAGTCCAGTGAATTAATAAATAAATAAAAGAATAATATGTATGACATAGATCCTATTGTTATCCTTATTTTGCTGAGATATCTCAGGTTCAGTGAGATTAAATAAATTACTGACTCAGAACGTGAGAAAGCCAGCAATAATAACCTATTTGTCCACTTCTTAATATATTACACTTGTCCTGTACTACACACTGCCTCCCATTTAAATGAGATTATTTTGGATGCCATTATTCAACTTGAGAGCTTTCAATAAGAAATACTGATGATAAAAAGCCATAACTACAAGTATATGATCATTGTACAGCTTGTCTGACTGGAAAATACCCTGTGGAATTGGAATGGTAGCTGCCAGGGCCAGACATCATATTTCAGGACACAAAAGTTGGTGAAGAAGTTGTAGTGGTTGTACCTTCATTTACTGTTACTCCGCTGGTACAGTGTGAAATGCCACATGCTTGTAAGTTGTGAGTTTTTATTTTTTTTTTTCTGAAAAGGATACCAAATTGCTATGATTTATTCAGTAATTCTGGATAAATACTTTGGTATTATGTAGGGAACTTGGATAGTCCTTTCAGTTTTATTCAGTACTGTTATTATTTAGAGATCCATGTACATTTCAGATCATCAGCATTAATGTAGCAGATAGGTGAATTTCTGTTTTAGAGAGGATTGCCAGGTATTATACTCTCACAGGTTCTTAGGAAATTTTGTGGAATGTTTAAGAGTTACTGAAATTCATATATGGAATATTTTCATGGAGAAGGAAATGGCAACCCACTCCAGTGTTCTTGCCTGGAGAATCCCAGGGACGGGGGAGCCTGGTGGGCTGCCGTCTATGGGGTCGCACAGAGTCGGACACGACTGAAGTGACTTAGCTTAGCTTAGCTGCAAGTATATGGCTTTCAAAAGAACTGACATACTTCATTGTAATCAATCAATTTAAAAATGCTTGGAACTTTATTTATAAAATAGAAATATTTGTGATTCCAGTCATTATAGTTCATTCAAAGCTCAATTCTACTTTATGTGTTTTATGGAAATCTAAAACTTCTTTCCAGATAACAGTAAAAGAACAGCCGTATAGTCACCCCTGTACCTTCACTCTACCTCTGATTAACCACCATTCTTGAATTGCCTCTTGTTTCAGAAAGGGCTTCCTTCGTTTGATTAGGTTGATAAGCTTTTTAAGTCACACTGAGGACGTTCTTTGTTTCCAAAACATGACTGTTCTTTCTCCCTCACTCTTCTCTGAGATCCTAAAAACTGTCATTTTAAGAGCAAAAAATGTTCAACAAACACTGATGAAAAGTATACTTATATAGATTTTCAGTGTGTGTATTTACTTGTTGTTACCCTCTTCTACTGCTGCTGCATGCCATATTCCTGAAATGCCACATTCAGCATCTTATTATTTTACTCTCTTAATATTTATGCATGATTACTATCATTGCAGTGTACTCTTTTGCTTTTCCATTACCTTTGAAATCTTCTGAAGGCTTTAAAAGATGAAAATAAGATTCTCTCAGTCAAATGATACTGTGGATTTCAAGCAGTGCCTCCAAGAGCACAGCTAAATAGTGACCAACACTTTTGCCCAGTTTAGACTGGGAAAGTGTTTCTTTATTCTGTAACTTTCACTATATACAGCCTGCTACTGTGCTTTATGGCTTTCCTCAAATATATTTTTAAGTGTGTTGTTTTTTTTTCAGTTTCCATATATATGTATAGTTTATATATAATATATATATATATATAGTTTTTGATATAGGCAATTTTTAAAATCTTTATTGAATTTGTTACAAGACTGCTTCTATCTTTTGGCTTTTTGGCTGCAAGGCATGTGGGATCTTAGCTCCCCAACTGGGGATTAAGGGCACCTGCACTGGAAGGTGAAGTCTTAACCACTGGACTACTAGGGCACTCCCTTCAGTCTCCATATGTATTTAAGAAAAGCATTACTTTATAGTGTAATATTCACCTGTACCTTTTGCTCTGAATTAATTGATCAACCTATAGAAATAACTGTACCTCAAACACAGATAATCCACAAGAGTTCCTGCTACATTTTCTATTGGTCACAAAGAGGTAAATAGTTATTTTAATTCTTAAAACTGATTTTAAAATATCCCATTTAAAGGGCAATGCATGCATGTGTAGTCACTTCAGTTATGTCTGATTCTTTGTGACCCCATGGACCGTAGTCCACCAGTCTCCTTCCTCTATCCATGGGATTCTCCAGGCAAGAATACTGGAGTAGTTTGCCATGCTCTCCTCCAGAGGATCTTCCCGACCCAGGGATGGAGCCCCAATCTCTTAGGTCTCCTTTATTAGCAGGTGAGTTCTTTACCACTAGCACAATCTGGGAAGCCCTTAAAGTGGATTCAGTTCAGTTCAATTCAGTTCACTTCAGTCGCTCAGTTGCGACCCCATGAACAACAGCACTCCAGGCCTCCCTATCCATCACCAACTCCTGGAGTTTACCCAAACTCATGTCCATTGAGTCAGTAATGCCATGAAACCATCTCATCCTCTGTCATTCCCTTCTTCTCCTGCCATCAATCTTTCCCAGCATCAGGGTCTTTTCAAATGAGTCAGCTCTTCGCATCAGGTGGCCAAAATACTGGAGTTTCAGCTTCAACATCAGTCCTTCCAATGAACATCCAGGACTGATTTCCTTTAGGATGGACTGGTTGGATCTCCTTGCAGTCCAAGGGATTCTCAGGAGTCTTCTCCAACACCACAGTTCAGAAGCATCAATTTTTCTGTGCTCAGTTTTCTTTATAGTCCAACTCTCACATCTATACATGACTACTGGAAAAACCATAGCCTTGTTTTAGTAAACGGTTCATTCATTGAGCCCAGTGTTTTATACTTGTACTAAGTTAGATGCAAGGAATGCCACCATTTTATATGGAAACCAGTAAAGGAAGTTTAGTAAAAAAACATCAGTTTTTTAATATGGGTGAGATTTTTATAAGTTCCATATATGGAAGAGAATTTTTCCAGAAAACATTTCCTGGAAGGATATTTTCTTATAATATTACTCTAAGCCTGCTCTCTTTACCTGATCATTACTCATAATATGCAGAGTCAGCTCAGGTTGAAGTACAGTTGACCCTTGAGCAATGTAGAGTTAGGGGCGCCACCCTTGCAGCAGTCAAAAATCCATGTATAGCTTAGAGTTGGCCTTCCCTGTGCGTGGTTCTTTTGTATATGCAGTGCTGCATCTGGGAACCTTCCAACCTTGCCTTTGTGTAGCACCGTAGTATCTACTGTTGACAAACATCCACATATAAGCAGGCCTGTGCAGTTCAAACTCATATTGTTTAAAGGTCCCATGTAGTTTTAGTTCAGTTCAGGTCAGTCGCTCAGTCGTGTCCGGCTCTTTGAGACCCCATGAATCGCAGCACGCCAGGCCTCCCTGTTCATCACCATCTCTCGGAGTTCACTCAGACTCACGTCCATCAAGTCCGTGATGCCATCC